>BPLQ01005127.1:0-12182 GCA_021605075.1 Caerostris darwini
ACCTTATCCCATTATCAAGTTAAAAATTTGGGTGAAAATAGTGATTCGATATTTGTGAATTGTAGAAGTAAAACGTGATTTTTGTTTGATCTTATCTCCAAAATTTAAAACTTGCAGTTGGCAAATTGATGTTATATATTCGATAACACCAAACGTTGAGAAACGCATTATCGTGTATTTTCTTTGCATATATTACATTATAGAGTAGAACAACTGTTTGACCGCAACCATAAGTACAATTAATTGTTTGTTCATCAATTTATTAAATTATTTTTTTTATTTAAAAGCGTATATTACCTTCAGCAATTCCCTAATATACAAGCCAAAAGGCTTCATTATGAAGGCTATAATAAACATAAAATCCTTTTGATTAGCAAATCTGATTCGATCAATTTTATTGAAAACATTTATAAAAAAATTCTAAATATTGTGGATACTTTCTCATATTGCTGCATGTCAGCTTTTAAAACATGACACTTAATTTGTTTCTCAAGTACTCAGTGGAGAATATTTTTCTGAAAATTTGTTTGCCTCTGTTTTTGTAGATGGTTTAATTTTTATCGGAAGTTCATTACTAAATACTCACTTCCAGTAATAGAATTCAAGAATTTTGCTTGTTATTTAATAGTTATTCTCTTAAAAATCAAACAAATTTGACGAAAAACCAGATTTATTTTGTGTCGAAAATAAAATTATTTAATTTAATAGTTCTCTGACTCGAAAAATCATGTCAGTGTCGGACTTTGACAGTATGTTTACTACGCATGACATTAACTTACGTGTATTAATAGCGAAAAATATACAGATAGTTTGACTTTAACGAAGTACATTGGCAGCGTTAGAATAATTGGTATAACTAAATGAAATAATATTATTCCATTTAATTTCCTTCCAAGTACAGTCCCAGCGACATAAAAAAGAAAAAAAAATGAAATTCCATAAGCCCCGAGAATTTTAAACTGAAAATTGGTCTTATTTTTTGGAAACATTAGTATATACAGAAATGCGTCTTTTTTACAGATTATGTATTAAATGAATTTCTTCAAGATAATATTTCTCTTTTTATTACAATTTTGTTTTCTAATTTTTCCTATTAAATAATCGGATTAGAAAACTTACTGCTATTTCTTCCTTTTACAGGGAAGAAATGAAATTAAAACTAATGCATATCAATTTTTATGTTCAGTAATATAAAATATTCAAATTAAATAAAAGCATAGTTAAATAAATTAAAGCATTCAAAATAAAAGTTACATGAACATTTAGTAACAGTAAAACAGGATTTTATAATATATTAAATTCAATTATATGTACAACTGTGTGGACATAACTAAATATGCCCAGAACAACAGTGGGTTTTTTTTACCCAATGAGAGTTTGCATGGTCCCATCATCTGATGCGTATTGCATAGGAAAGAAGGACGCCTTGTTTGTCATTCCTTACTTTAATATAGAATAGCGAAGCGTAGACTGTAATCAAACAATTATTTTCACCACTTTATTTCTTGCAAAATGAATTCATATTTCTACAAGATAATAAATAGTTTCACATTTCAAATATTTGCACTATCGATGAAAAATATTTCTGCAATAGTAATAAAATCTAGCACAATGGTAACAGAAGAAAAATAAGTAAGAAAAACGTTATTATTAACTATTTTTATTAACTAAATACCTGCGATATTGTTATCAAGACTCTGCGTAGTGTTTATTCAATTTATTGCTTTATTTTTTATTTTCTAATACAATTTTCACTCTTTTTCGAAAAGTAGTAATAATTGAAGTTTCATTTTTCCTACTTAATTTTGTAGAAACGAGCAAGTCCTGCTTTCAAAAAGGAAAATTAATTTGAAGAATCAGTATACTTGTGACATGTTTCAAAATTGATTTTCATTTTTTAACCATTATTTCTTGAGTATGCGAAGGAAAAATCCGAACAATTTTTTGCGAGAAAAATTTAAGGATTCAAAACGAAGTTCGGAATTTATGAAATCTTCTTTCAAATACACATATAGATTTGGAACGCACTTTCAAAATAAAAAATTAAAATAATAAAAATTCCTTGGGCTTCAATGGGAGGCCTGAAAGGCCGAGTGGTTAGCGCTCTGTCGCTGATTACCACAGGTTTTGGGCTCGATTCCCGGCGGTGCCATGGATGTTTGTAGTGATTCTGAATCCTCTTTAAACCGTAGGTCCCGGACTAGCATTATCGTAGAGCGATGCGGAGTTATTGTTACAAGGCGTCCGAAGCTTATCTTCAAGCTACATGGCCGTCCTGGGTAGTACTAAGTAAGTAACGGCGGTGCAGCGGTTTCCTTAAGGCATCAAAGATAATTCTCTAAGTATTTGCCAGCTGCATTAGAAAGAAAAAAAAATTAATGATCCTGCCGTCAAATTCCAATATAACAGATTTAGGTGCATCTTAAAGAACATCGGCACATGGCACTGCAAGCAACTTTTAATTCATTAACTTAATTACTACATTTTGATCAAAATAATCTATTTAGGCTCAACACGGATCTCTCATTAACTTGATCTCTGCTTACAGATATAAAAAGATGGTAAAAAAATCATAACATTAATTGTGCATATTTTTTAACTAAAATATAGAATTTTGAACTCCATAATGCCAGGTTATTTAATGCTATCTACTTTTTTTTATTATGTTTGCCTATTAAATACCGAATTACACTAAAATCAAAACAAACTTCCATTTATAGGTTCTGTAAATTATTTTAGGATTTTTTTTTGCAATCTTTGATTAAGTTCCTGATATAGTGCGTTGTTCGTTAAGAAAAAAAAATTGCATCAAAAAGAACTAATGTAAAAGGAAAAAAAATTGGCAACACAAAATGTCGAACTAAGTATGTTGTCTATACAATTAAAGTAGTATCGAAAAGGTAAGAGTGACAGCTGCATTTGACAAACACGCTTTAAAATTTCCGTTTTTCAGATTAATCCGAGTAGCAAAGTCTTCAATATGTCTTCTTCTGATACCACATCATCTGAAGAATCATTCACGTGCATGAAATGTGGGGGAAAATTTGAACTTCGTAGAGATTTAAAAGAGCATTTCTTCAACCAGCAACTAAAAAAGACTCACCCTTGTGGATATTGTAAAAGGGTGTTCCTATCTAAGAGTCATTGTAAGAGACACGAGATGATTCATACAGGAAAAAAGCCCTTTGTTTGTAACACCTGCGGCAAAAAAATCACTCAAAAGAACCATTTGTGCTGTCATAAGAAAACTCACACTAAAGAAGTGAATCATTTTTGTGAAGAATGTGGAGGAATATGTTGGCTCACCCAAGAGGAATATGTTGAAGACCATAAAAAATTTCATACATGAGAAAGGCCTCATATTTGTGAAGTATGTGGCAGAACATTCTCTTACAAGTCAGAACTTTACAGACATAAGAAAACTCATTCAGAAGAAAGATCTCATGTTTGTGACAAGTGTGGAAAAGTATACAAGTACAAGAAAGATTTGAAAGCCCACATGCGATCTTGTGTCACAGAGAAGCCCGGCAAACTCGAAGGAGGCATATATTCATCTGAAGGCTCATCTGCAACTTCTGAAGATGAAAGCTAGTCAAAGTTCTTCGGCAGAGGGAAATATTGTTAACAAAATGAATATAGTAACCAAAGAAAAAAAAGGCTTGTTCATTGTGATTTCAAAAATATAAAATGCCTTTTCTTGTTAATGAAATTACGAAATAATAATTCTCTTTGAATTGAGCCAAATTCGTTCTGCATGTGTAAGAAAATATTGTAGTTAAGCAACTTCAACTCTATAAAATATAACACCCATTCAATAGAAAAATAATGTTTTTTTTAAATAAAAGACAAGCGATAAATGTAATGCTGAGGTAATGTTTTAAATTGAGAAACAGTCTTTAATGGATTTTTCAGATTTGCCATGAGTTGTTTTAATGCCTCAAAATTGTTTTAGAGTATCATAATTCATTCATATAAAGGATGTTTATATTTAATCTGTATCGGTAATAATTTATTGAATTTTAATTCTGCAATAAAATTTTTTATTTGCAAAAAGTGTTTTTTTATTGATTCGCAGTACACTATTTACCAAGGATTATTTGGTGTTTTGCAGATGTAAGGAAATTTTTTTAATAGTTCATGAAATGCTAAACTGTTTAGCACTATTTCAAATTATGTTTACTAATTATGCGTCTGTCACTAATTATAAATAAAAGCATACTTATTATAAGGAGAATTTTAGTTTTCTTAAAAACCTTTTTTTTTAATCTTAAATATGTTTGTTCCTTTACAATTCTTAAAGCAGAAATAACATCTCATAGCTGCACATTTTCTTAATATTTCATAAAGAACAACAGATTTTGTTCTAAATAAATAAATGATAAAGTAATCGAAGCCTATTTTGATTTTATTTTATTAGCAACACTAATTTGTAATCCCAATTTCAAAACAATGGGAATATTTTTAACTGACGAGTTAACTGTATTTTAACTTTATTAAGTGTGTTATTCTATAAGTAAATAGGACTACACATACCAATTTTGAAATATATTTTATCAATATACCTATTACAAAATAATTCTTTTTACTTGAAATACAGAAATTTCAAAAAAAAATATTTAAATTTTTCTTAATGAATTTAAAGGAATAGGAATTTATTGCACTTATTTTATGCTACTTTTCTTAACAAAATAAATTTGTTTAGTAAAATGCTTTAGATCGCTAACAATTCACAAAACTGTGTGTTTTGCTTATATTTCTAGTTTTTAATTATAATTATTTTTAAAGAATGCCCAGTTTTAAATTTCGTCTATTTTAAAGAGGTGTTCTGTAAAGTACTTTTTACCTAAATTCTGTAAATGGAGACATTGCATAATAAAACTTTGTGACGACAAAATGTATTTCTGTACTCTGAGTTTATTTATTTGAATTTGGTCTTACAATTATCATTTAATCTGTTATTGCAATCTTTTAAAGAATAAAACCCCTTAAGAGAATGCAAATTTTTCTATAATATCTTTACAAATTTTTTAAAGAAAAATTTTATCAAAATTTTTAATTCATGTTAATTTAACCATAAAATTATATTCGCAAAATTGTATTAAAAAAAATTAAGCATTATCATTTTAAGAACAATTTTTGTCAAATATAGTAAATGCACGCAATTTTAAAGTAATTTGTTGCACAAAATGGTTCATAATCTATCTTGCAAAGTGGTGGAAAGTAATCAAGTTTAACTAGAAAAATGATTCTTTACCATACCATAGTTCAACAGGTGCTTGACATTAAAGGGAGTGTTGTATTAGACAGTTAGAGAAGCATCTCTGCATATTTTCAAAAAGTAAACAAGTATGTTATATTGAAATCCATTGTACAAAACCTCTAATTCTTATAAATATCCTTTATATTTTTTGAAATAATCATAGCAGGTTTGACATCTGTCTATAAATAATGCAGCAAAATAAGCAGGAATTTATTTTATTACCAAAGTTAAAAAGTTCGGCCTAAAGTAGTGATTTGATATTTGAAGAATATAAAAGAAAAATGTGATTTTGTAGTTTTTTCTCAAAATTAAATGTAAAACTAGCAGTTGGTAAATTGATACATATTCTGTAATACCAAAGGCTGTGAAACGGAGTATCAAGTATTTTCTTTGCATATATTGCATTAAAAATTAGAACATCTGTTTAATGATTGCTACCACAAAGTCCATTATATCTTTTTACTAAATTCATTTCCGTTGCTTTCAAAACGTATTTGATCTTCACTTATTCTCTAATATGCAAGCCAAAAGTCTGAATAATAACATATAAAATCGTTTCGTTACCAATGCTGATATAACATATAAAATCATTTCGGTTAACAAATCTACATCAATGTATCTTATTGAAATTTTTTTCAAAAAACTAAATATTGTGAATATTTTCTTTTATTGCTAGATGCCAGTTTTTGGAATGTAACACCTAATATATTTCTCAATTACTTAACGGAAATTATTTTTAAGAAAATTTGTTTGGCTCTGTTTTTATAGATGGTTTAATTTTTACCTGCAGTTTATAACGCACAGTAAAGTCGTCTTTTTAAATGCTCACTTCAATTGATAGATTCCAATAAGTATACCAATTATTTAATAATATTTTCATCGAAACAAACGATTTTTTTTAAAAAAAATTTTTTTTTTTTTTTTTTTTTTGGAAATAAAATTATTTAATTTATTAGTTCTGTGAGTCTAAAAAACATCGGACTTTGCCAGAACGTTAGCTGCGCATCAAATTAACGTACATGTAGTTAGAGTGAATCATATATTTTAATTATTGAGCTTTTATATTACTATATTTTTTCAGACAGTAATTTGAGCATCTAAATCTCTTTCTGTGTAAGATTTCGTAGATTACTAATATACGCGATGTAATTCGTAAAGAATTGAACCACTCAGTTGTCGCGGATCGATATTTATAAGGTAAGTTATCTTCTTTACAGAATTTACCAGATACGAGAAACGTTAAAAACGCATATTCCTTTCTTCAAACCAGTCTATAGATTCCCAGAACATATTGAACTTTGCAAAAATATCAAGACTACTCAGCAATCATACCAAAAACAAATTTCATGGAAATGGGGATGTGAGAAAGAAAATTTATTTGATGTCTTAAAAATTATCTCATAAGCCCTCCAATATTAACATAAGAGCATAAAATTAAATCAAACATTTTGCGATCTAATGCCAGTATTTGCGCTCTTCGCTCCATTTGGTACAAAGAGAAGTGTGAAAGAAAAACCCTGTTGAGTAAGCAAGTCGAATGGTCACTTCGCCACAAATATATGAATATTGAGAAAGAAGCTCTTGCAGTCTTTGTTCACTGTAGAATATGTTTTTTATTTCCAATGGCAAGGCAAGTACAAGTAGAATAATAATAATAATAATAATAATAATAATAATAACAAAATTAACAACGAAAAAATACAAAAGAATAAACGCCCAAAAAATGCAAAGATGACCGAAGTCATTGCCTTAAGAGTTCTCTCGCATGCCAGTAAAGCGCTGTCTCCAAGTCGCCGTCAAGTACCGCACATCGTTGGAGGTGGTCTCTGTTCATTGGGTCTGCTGAAATACATGCGGGGCAGCCAGGGTTCGAAAAGATTTTAATGCGATGGAGATGTTCTGCTGGACAGTCGTGGGCGGTCAGAAGTCTTCTCTGAAGAAATATCTTGGCTCAGTGGAGGGAAGAGAAGTAGGTGTGACATCCAAACCCTCTCAAATCTCTTCTAAACATCAGGCTTACTACCGGATGACTTGTATCATGAACTCATTAATCTTAGTCTTTCAACCTGAAAGTACACTATATTCTTGGTATAGATAACGCCATTGCTTTTAAGCCATTTCGAACTACACATGAAGGGAAGGTTGAACATTCGGAAGTTTTAACATACAATAGTTGTAGCTGACATGCCAATAAAAACATAAACACAGAATCGAAATGAAAATGTAAGAAATATAATTGAAAGCCTTGAAACTACTGAAAAAATGACGTTTGTAACAGAATCAAGAATAAAGTACACAAGTATAATACTTTATTAACGTGAACAATAAAGTAATATGCCTGTGTACTTGATTCTAACTCGGAAGATGTTTAACTGTTCATTCCGACTCATGAGCTGGAGTCAGTCATGCATAAGCATACAAATGATCATACGGAGATGGTTCATTCCAGAGTATAGTTAGACGCTACTATTATACTGGCAAGAAGAAATATACACTGAAGTGACAAAAGTCATGGGATACCTCTTAATATCGTGTCGGCCCTCCTTTCGCCCGGCGAAGTGCAGCAACTCGACGTGGCATGGACTCAACAAGTCGTTGGAAGCCTTCTGCAGGAATATTGAGCCACGCTGTCTCGATAGACGTCCATAATTGTGAAAGCGTTGATGGTGCAGGATTTTGGGCACGAACAGACCTCTCGGTGATGTCCCATAAATGCTCGATGGGATTCATGTCGGGCGATCTAGGTGGCCAGATCATTCGTTGGAATTGTCCAGAATGTTCTTCAAACCAATCGCGAACAGTTGTGGCCCGGTGACATGGCGCATTGCCATCCATAAAAATCCCATCGTTGTTTGGGTACATGAAGTCCATAAATGGCTGCAAGTGATCTCCAAGTAGCTGTACATAAGCATTTCCAGTCAATGTTCGGTCCAGTCGCATCGTAGGACCAAGTACATGCCATGAAAAAACAGCCCACACCATTACGGAGCCACCACCAGCTTGAACAGTGCCTTGTTGGCAGTTTCGGTCCATGGCTTCGTGGGGTCTGCGCCACACTCGAACCCTACCATCAGCTCTTACCAATTGAAATCGTGACTCATCGGACCAGGCCACGGTTTTCCATTCATCTAGGGACCAACTGATATGCTCACGTGCCCAAGAGAGTCGCTGCAAGCGATGTCGTTCTGTCAGTAAAGGCACTCGAGTCGATCTTCTGCTGGAATAGCCCAAGAAAGCCAAATTTCTCTGCACAGTTCTAACAGACAAGTCCCTTGTACGTCCAAATTGATTTCTGCGGTTATTTGACGCAGTGTTGCTTGTCTGTTAGAATTTACGACTCCTTGCAGACGTCGCCGGTCTCGGTCGTTAAGTGCAGGCGGTCGACCACTGCGCTGTCCATGGTGGGATGTTATACCTGCAATTTCATACTCTCGGCACACTCTTGACACAGTGGATCTGGGAATGTTGAATACCCTAACGATTTCCGAAATGGCCTGACCCATGCGTCTAGCTCCAACTAACATTCCGCATTCAAAGTCTTTAATTCCCGTCGTGCGGTCAACATCACGTCAAAACCTCTTCACATGAATAACTTGAACAGAAATGAAAGCTCTGCGAAAGAACTGAGCATTTATACCTGTTCTACGCGATGCTACTGCCATCTGAAAATTTGCATATTGCTATCCCATGACTTTTGTCACTTCAATGTATATATAACTGTGTAAAAAATTATCTGGATGCACTCCCTACAAGGTGAAAATGAAAGTTATCAACAAACCAAACATGGTTTGTTGAGAACTCTTGCTTATTTACAGCAGTTTGAGATGCTCTTTATAGACTTGTTTGGACCATTGCCCAAACACTGAGAGAGTCTACCAATGGAAATTTATTGTACAAAGTTACATTACACAATGGGAAGAGTTAATACCTTTTCTTACGTGAATGGCACAAGAATATACCATAACCTTAATCGAGAAAGAGAAGATGTTCTTCCAATTCTAATGCCTGGCCACAATAACCAGTTTGCTTCAAAATGTTCTACAGGAGTTGAAATGTCCTTCTATTCTCGCTTAAAGCTGGGTCGTCGATGAAGCCAGAGAGCGAGAATGTAACCGTTCTTTTGTTATATGGCAACAGCTATTACATGACACCATCAGCGATCTCTTTAAACGAACTGAACTTCCTCAGAAATTGTCAAGACTTCTACTGTGTTGACGAACATCACATCTTTCTTCCTCATTTTTGTATACTTGTTTTTTGCCCGTATGCAAGTTGAGATACAATAAGCAATTCTTGTATAAATTGTTCGCATCAAACTTAGCCCACTTCCCCCTTTCACATAAAATGGTTAAGTAGGTATCCCATTGAAAAGTGAAACCCAAAAGGTGACATTAAAGGATGTCATTAAAAATTATTATGGCAAAATGAGGATGCAATGAATTTGTCTCCATTACTTTTTTGATGATACACATCAGGTCCGAATCTTGTCTGAGGCATGGATGTTTGTTAGTGGTTTGGAATCGAAATACCCTGAAGAGTACACAAAATTACCTTAGAGAGACAAGCCAAACCTGCTGTGTTGCACGCATACTGAAACCGAATCTGATGTATATTTCCAATTTTTGCGGAGAATGAAAAGTGTAAAGCGATGAAGTGTATCTCCTCGGTTAATGAGTGGTCTGATGGGGAATTGGTTAGCGCTCTGGCCTTTCGTACCGCAGGCTCCAGGGTAGAATCATAGCAGTGGCATGGATGTTTCTTAGAGGTTCAGAATACACATTAAACTGTAGGTCCCGGTCTGTTTAGCTCTCATGAGCACAAGATGACTGTAGAGCGACAAACACGCACAAACGTCGGCTAATGAATTGCGGTTTCGAAAGGAAATATAATTCTATTTTTAACTATATAATTTTATTTAGAAGTATTTTTGAAAGAATTTGTCAACATTCTTTGTGATGATAGACTTCAGGTTCGAATCCTGTCAGAGGCATGGATGTTTATTAGCGGTTTGGTATCGAAACAGCTTCAAGTGTGAGTAAAAGGTCCGTAGAGCGACAAACCAAACCTTCCGTACTAAAGTTGAACCTGACGTATATTTTAAATTGCAGAGAAGGAATAGGTTAAAGCGATCAACTGTATCTCCTTGTCTAATGAATTGCGATTTCAATAGGAAATAGAAATCGGTTTTTCAATCTTATTCAGAATTATTACCAGTGACTATTTTTATTGACAAAATATCTGCGATTTTATAAGGATTTTATGTTTTTTTTCATTTCATTTATATATATATATATATATATATATATATATTTATCTTACTCTTTTCCAAACACGAGAAATAATTGAGATTTTTTTTTTACTTTCACTATACAATTATGCAGAAGACGAGCAAGTCCTGTTTTCAAGAAGAAGAAAAAATTACAGAATCTTAATGTTTGTGAAGTCTGTTAAAATTGATTTACCTGTCTTAGGCCGTTGCATCTTGAGTATGCAGATGAAAAATCGGAACAATTTTATACGAATTAAACATTCCAAACGAAGTACGGTATATGTAAGACCTACTTTCAGATACTCATAAAGAATCGAAATAATCTTGCTAAATAAAATTTGTGCAGTCAAATTCCAATATACGAGATTTAGGTGCATCTTGGAAACCATCGGTACATAGAACAGTGTTACTACTATATTATGTCTTAATACAACGTATTTAAACTCAGAGTGTCACTGAACCCATTCCGTGTTTACCCAGTGCAAAAAAAAAATTAAAAAATCAAAAACTTTTGCATATTTCTTAAACTTACTATAAAGTGGATAGAATTTTTTAACTTGTAATCTCAGGTTAATTTATGTTGATAAAAAATAGATATTATTTATTAATTTTTGCAAATTTATTTATTTTAAAATCGAATTTTACTAAAATCAACTGCCAATTTCAGTTATAAATTCTGGAAGATTTGCCGAATTTACGTTTCGAATCTGTGATTAAGTTCGTGATATAGTGCGTAGTTCGTAAAGAAAAAAAATGTTAAAAATAAGTAATACAAAAAAAATTGGCAACACACAATATGAACTAAGAAGATTGTGTAGAAACATGATCAAAAAACACCTAAAAGTTACAAGTGATAACTGCATTTGAAATATACTGTTTTAAATTTTTAGTTTTTTAAATTGACCCCAGTAGCAACGACTTCATTATGTCCTCTTCGTATACGACAGCATCTGAAGATTCCTTCAAGTGCAATAAATGTGGAAAACAATTTGAACTTTCGAAGGATTTAAAAGAGCATTTCTCCAAAGAACATTTAAAAAAGCGTCACCAGTGTCGATACTGTGGAAAGGAGATATCATCTCAGAGTAATCTGAAGCAACACGAAAGAATTCATGCGGAAGAAAGGCCTTTTGTTTGTGAAATCTGTGGCAAAAAATTCATTCGAAAGCAAGCATTGAAAAGTCATATGAAAATCCACACTAAGGAAAAGAGTTATTTATGTGAAGAATGTGGAAAAACATTCATAATCACTCGAGACGAATATATGGACGATCACAAAAAATTTCATACCGGTGAAATGCCATATTTTTGTGAAGAATGTGGCAGAACATTCTCTTACAAGACATATCTACGCATACATACGCAAAGTCATTCAGAAGAAAGGCCTTACCTATGTGATAACTGTGGGGAAGCATACAAATTGGAAAACATCTGCAACTCCCGAGGACACGCCTAGCACATCTGCAACTCCCGAGGACACGCCTAGCACATCTGCAACTCCAGAGGACACGTCCAGCACATCTGCTACTCAACCATGCCTCGCAGAGGGAAACATCACTCCTAACAAAATGTACATAGTAATAATAGAACACAAAACTTATTATGAATTGTGATTTTAAAAATATAAAAATGTAATTCCTTGCTACTGTCCCT
>BPLQ01005131.1:0-168593 GCA_021605075.1 Caerostris darwini
AATACACTGGAAGTGACAAAAGTCATGGGATACAATATGCAAATTTTCAGATGGCAGTAGCATCGCATAGAACAAGGTATAAATGCGCAGTGCTGCCAAGGCTTTTCATTTCTGTTCAAGTTATTCATGTGAAGAAGGTTTTGACGTGATGATGACCACACGACGGGAATTAACAGACTTTGAACGCGAAATGTTAGTTGGAGCTAGACGCATGGTCTTGCCATTTCGGAAATCGTTAGGGAATTCAACATTCCCAGATCCACTGTGTCAAGTTTTGCCGAGAGTATGAAATTTCAGGCATAACATCCCACCATGGACAGCGCAGTGGTCGACCACCCTGCATAATGACCGAGACCGGCGACGTCTGCAAGAGTCCTAAATTATAACAGACAAGCAATACTGCGTCAAATAACCGCAGAAATCAATGTTAGGACGTACAAGGGACTTGTCTGTTAGAACTTCATGCCCGGGAGAAATTTGGCTTTCTTGGGCTATTCCAGCAGAGGACCGGCTCGAGTGCCTTTACTGACAGAACGACATCGCTTGCAGCGACTCTCGTGGGCACGTGCATATCGGTTGGTCCTAGATGAATGGAAAACCGTGGCCTGGTCCGATGAGTCACGATTTCAGTTGGTGGAAGCTGATGGTAGGGTTCGAGTGTGGCTGCAGACCCCACGAAGCCATGGACCCAAACTGTCAGCAAGGCACTGTTCAAGCTGGTGGCTCCGTAATGGTGTAAGGCTGTTTTTTCATGGCATGGACTCGGTCTCTGGTGCCACTGGACCGAACATTGACTGGAAATGCTTATGTTCAGCTACTTGGAGATCGCTTGCAGCCATTCATGGACTTCATGTACCCAAAAAAACGATGGGATTTTTATGGATGACAATGCGCCATGTCACCGGGCCCAACTGTTTGTTCGCGATTGGTTTGAAGAACATTCTGGACAATTCCCAATGAATGATCTGGCCACCTAGATCGCCGGACATGAATCCCATGGAGCATTTATGGGACATCATCGAGAGGTCTGTTCGTGCCCAAAAATCCTGCACCATCAACGCTTTCACAATTAATTATGGACGTCTATCGACTTGTTTGACAGCAGGTTTGCTGCTCAATATTCCTGCAGAAGATTTTCCTCAGATCAGGGAAATTACGCACGAGGCCTGAATTGAACTTTTTTTAACCCCCTGAGATTTATCACACTTTTACAAAATATATTTATTTTATAATGGTGAAAGTAGTGAAAACTAATGTATTAAAAAAATACATTACGTGTGCATCCATATATTTAAAAATGGACTGTTGAAATTAAGAGAAAAAATTTACTTTTAATTTAAAATAATATTCTTGCGAATATATGACAAATATAGCCTGTTTTATTTATGAGTTGGCAGAATAATTAAATTATATTCTGCGAACTCATGATGCAAGCGCATCGATTTGCAAAAGCTAAATGAAAGAGTAGAGAAACAAATATCGCACTAGCAAAATAAATATTTTTTAATGATTTCCTTTTTTCATTTCATTTATATTTATATATTTTTTATATTTCATTTTTAGTGCTATATATTTATTTACA
This sequence comes from Caerostris darwini, assembly GCA_021605075.1. NCBI lineage: Eukaryota > Metazoa > Arthropoda > Arachnida > Araneae > Araneidae > Caerostris > Caerostris darwini. Next base: position 1,583 of record BPLQ01005131.1, read on the forward strand.
ATGTGCGTTTCGTATCATTATTATTATAGTATCTATGTTTACATGTGAGGATAATAGCAAACACAATAATAATAGCAATGGCACAATATAATACAATATGTTTCAATTTTTCACACCAAAAAAAATGACTATAGTGGGTCTAAATCTAATATGGGGATATATAATTTTATGGGCGGCCCGCGGAATTATGATGAATTTCCTAAGTGGCCCGCAAGATCATTTGGGTTTTGCCACCCCTGAGTTATAGAGATATATACGTCTACAATTTTCTTTTATTAAATATGATTATTGTTATTTTGTATAGTGCTAAATCTTTTCTTCGACTGAATTTCAATTGGCATAAATGTGAATTTGTAAAACATCATAAAAACCTGGGAAAATAGGTTAACGGTAAAAGTAGATTTTAGATACACACAACTTAGCCACTCCTTTGCTAAGTTGATTTCAGAAAGTATTTCCCACCCCTAAAAAATCTTCCTGTCATCGCCCATCGGTGGGCTGTGTTTCTGGCATACACAAGTGGAATATGAGGCCAACTGATGTTCAACAACAGGAAAACCTATCTATATTTTGAATTGGGCACAGAAAAAAGAAAGAAAAACAAATAAATTAATCTACAGCGCTTTCCGACTGAAATATACAAATATTCAAATTAGTATTAAATAATGCCTTTTTTTTTTTTTTTTCATAATATTGTTCTGGTATGAAATTGTTGATGCCGGAATATGTTGAGAATTTTATTCTGGTTGTGTTTGATGATTTGATGTTATTGGAAACTAAATAATCTACAAAAAGTAATAAATAATAGATGATTGTATATATTTTAATGAATACACCATCACCTAAAATGAGATTAAAAATTAGTATGGTTGAACTAAGTTGTTAGCTAAAAAACTGCTTAGATGATATTGAGAAATCAGATAAAAAAAATATTTTCCTACCCTTGAAAATATTATTTATCATTCGAAAAAATTTTATTTTTTACCTGGTTATTCCAATTATTAATATTAATAAATAAGTATTTATTAACCATTTTATTGTTGTTGATTTATTTTTTTTTCAAAAGTATCGTCTAAAGACTAGCACTGTATATGAAAGCTGATTTGTTTATCAATTAATAAGATAAAATTGAAGTTCCTCTAAAGAAATAATTAATTAATCGTGATCTTTTTTAATAAATTTAAGTGAATTTCATATTTATTTTATTTTATTTGTTTCTCCAATAAAATAATAATAATAATTGCGGACCAAAGTTTTTCCCTTCTTTTAATCATCCTGGCGGCGGCATGGACGTTTGTTAGTGGTTCGGAATCCACGTTAAACTGTAGGTCCCGGTCTATTTATCCTAAAGGGTGCACAAGATGACCGTAGAGCGATAAACCAAGCCTTTTAATCAGTACCATCTTAAACAATATAATTTTTATCCCATTTAAAAATATTTCATAATGAAGATTAAAACTAGGCAATAAAAAGATTTTTATAATGACAACTATACATTTCATAAAAAGCAAGAACTTTTTAACAGAGATTTGCATGCCACACGTCTGTATAACAAAATTTGCATTATAAACAAATTTACATAACCAAATTTGTTTATATGGTCTTAAAATGTCTGCCTTAGTTCCAGGACAGCATAATGTAAATCAGGGGTGGCCAACCCGCGGCCCGCCTTGAAAATTTTTTCGGCCCAAGAGATTTTACAAAATATGTTCATTTTATAATGGCCAAAGTAGTGGAAACCAATGTATTAAAAATATACATTATGTTTGCATCCATATCTTATTCAAAAATTAACTGTCGAAATTATGAGGATAAATTAACTTTGATTTTAAAATAATATTCTTGCGAATATATGACAGATACGAGTATTCTCTGTTTTATTTATGAGTTTACAGTTATGATTTCTCAGAATGAATAAATTATATTCTGCGAACTCATGATGCGCGCGCATCTCGGACCATCTAACATAACAGGTTCTATGTTTCACTTTAAGTTACCTGAGTGAAATATCCAAATTGAGATCGATTTTGTGATAAATAAGAGAAAGAGTGGAGAAACAAATATCGCACTAGTAAAATAAATATTTTTTAATGATTTCATTTTTTTTTATTTCATTTATTTTTCTACATTTTTTATATTTCCTTTTTAGTGTCATATATTTCTTTACAATGTAAAGTATATAGTGTTATATATTTCTTTACAATGTAAAGTATATACTGTCATATATTTCTTTACAATGTAAAGTATACAGTGTCATATATTTCTGTACAATGTCTTACGTTTAATATCATTATTATTATATTGTCTATGTTTACAATTGTGAATAACATTTAACACAAAAATAATAATTCATTATGTTTAAGTTTTTCACTCCAAAAAAATGTCTATAGTGGGTCTAAATCTAATATGTCGATATATATTTTTATATGCGGCCCGCACTGGTATGATGCATTTGCAAAGTGGCCCGCAAAATCATTTAGGTTGGCCACCCCTGATGTAAATAGAGCAAGAATAAATAAATTTTCAAAAATAAGTTGGTGTTTGAAATGACTGTTATATTCCCACTCATCTTTTAAAAATTTGAAAGTGTTTATTTTCATACGGTATTCATTTTCCAGAATTTAAATATGCATAAAGTACGCTAATTTCTTGAAAGCGACAATTGTTGTTTATTTTAACGTCTGACATTTTAGATAAAAACTTAACACAAGATTAAATATCTGTCCATTATACTTGCAATGAAGATAAAAAACACCATGGAAAACTGATGTTTGTTTTAAAACTTTTTTCGATATATTGAAAAACATATCTGGTAAAAATTCTTTACTTCTTCGATAAAATATTCCGTTATGTCTGAAATGATTTTTTTTTTTTTTTAATTTTTATAAAGGAAAATTTTTTTTCTTCAAATCGATACTTGAAATAAGTTCACTTTCCATGATTTGAAGCACTTTGCGAAAAACTGATGCTTAATTATGAACAAAATACATTAATATCTCAGATTTTTCATTACTGAAAAGCGATTTTAGGATTTTAGGACATTTATCTATACATAAGAAGTATGAACAGAGAGGCTCAAATAATTGTAGAATAATCTCTATAGCAGGTGTTAGAGTAAGCGGTTTAACTTTTGAATAGCCTACAAGTTTTTTGCATTCAATATTTGCTATTACACAAAATGGCTTTATAGAAAAACTAAAACTCAAATTAATTGTAATTTATAGTGTGCAGGTTGGGCAACCACATTGTAACTGGGTTTGGTTGGGTTGAGATATTTGAGGCACAAATTGGAGAACTCACAGCTTTATTTACACACTCACAAACAACACACATATACAATAAAAGACATTTAACATTAATAAATATATCATAAATATTAACTAACACTAATAAATATATGATACACACATTTAAAGACATATAACTATAGATTCGTGGAAGGATTCCACATCTAAGCCGAAAACCCGATACTCAGGTACATGCAGGATGCGCGAAATATACTTCCTCACCAGGTGAGAGTGTGTAGGCCTACTAATAAGCAGAGTTGTATTAAATATATTTCCACTGGGGATGAGAGATTATAATCTAAACGTTTCTCATCGGAAGAGCAGACTGCGCTGCACTTCCTTTCCGATGAGAGTCTCGAGGCCTACTTACAAGTTAAGTTACATGGTTACAAGTTATCATTGCTTCTACATCAATTGACATGGCACGTAAAGCAGTGTTGATTTCATATAATAAAATATGTGCATTACACACTATTCACAATATTTTCTTTTTGAATAAATCTTGTAATTTTACATGCTCATTATTCACACCTTTTCTGCTTTGCCCATCAAAATTTGTGTTTGTATTATCAGCTGTTAGTGTAATAATTTTGGATTTCTAATTGTTTTCGTCTACTGCATTTTCCAAGTATTCTGTAAGTATTTTTCTCAATAATTTTAAAATTCGGATTTAATAAAAGACTCGCATTTTGTTCTGGCTCGTAAAAAAATTAGTATTCCGGAACTTTTTCAATATCTTCAAAATAATTTACAGTTTTAAAAATATTGTTACTGGAAACTGATGCATATTATGATTTCTTACACTGGTAATAGAGACCTTCATAATTTCTTCTCACTTCCCAACTGCAATACAAAATTCTCCGCAGGAAATATTGCAAAAAACAATGGTATCTTTCTTTGACATAAGGAATACTAGTTTTTTCAATTTATCGCTAAAATGGAATTTCTTCTTCTTTTTTTTTGGTTTTCCTATTCCTAAATAAAAATCGAAATTAAAAATAAAACATAGAGCGACATAAACCATACGGTTCCACTATGCATTCCCACGAGAACTATATAGAAGATAGCATGTGTTGAAAAAAAGAGAAACACTTAAATAAACTGGATCTACTATGAATTCACACGAGAAAAATGTTTTAAAAAAATGAAAAATGTTTAAATAAAAAAGAAAAATGTTTAAATAAGTTTTACGCGAGATGCGTGGCAACCGTGGAATGTTCTATCGCTTTAAAAATTACAAGTTGGTTTGTTGTAGTTCAGGATTTGCACTGTAGTGATTGCTTTGTTAGTTTGTAGTCTGCTTTGAGTTATTTGAAATAAATTATATGTTTGTGACAACGTCTCCTCTTGATTCTATCATGTCAATAATCATATTCACCTTATGCTCACCATTTTTCGGAGCTAAAAATGTGTAAAAGTTTCAAAATTGCAGATTACGAAAAATTAACTAACGACATTACGTTTTCAACGGCGAATACACCCACACCTGGCTATAATCTTTTACTTAAACGATGCAAGCACATTATGAATAAACTGAAACTTAATAACAAAAGCAAACAAAATCCACTAAATTTTAAACTTAATTATTTTACATTTTTGGTGACAACAGAGTTGTATAAACTTGTAAATAAACTTTAGATAAATAAAATAGGTAATGAACTAATAAATCGGGAATTGTGCTTACCTGTGTAATTGAATATTTATTGAGAAAGAAGTGAATTTATGAGTGCGTATGTCCGTTTCGTGTTTTAATAAAGGCTGTCCAGACGAGAACGAATAAGGGACGAGCGACTTTCGCTCCAAACGTCTCCGTCTGACCGCGAAAAACAACTCACGTTATCTCTGACTGTGAGTGACAGCTGGTCTTCAATGGGGTCCCTTTGATACGCGGTATAAACCAACTCTTGCCGGAGCGAGTACATGACATATGATTTTCTGGTAGGTGTTCTGCCAAACTGGTTTTTAAAGGATTCGCAAATAGGACTCGTTTTGATTTCGACAAGGCTTAAGAAGTAAACGAAGTCACTTGAGCGCGGCGCACTCTCTAAATATCTCCTGTACGGTGCGCATGCCTCTCATTATCGTGTATGTTAGCCCTGTACCGGAACTTGACGAATAGTCTCATACATGAATACGCCACATATTAAGCAACGGATCGCCTCGACATCGAACGATTAAGTAGATTTACAAATTAGTCTTCTAATATAGTAAAGAAAGACAAGCAGGGATAATTTTCGCTAGAAGAGGCAACTTACAAAAGAAGGATTGCCTCCCTAAAGGAGGACGATTTATCACCTTATAAATAAATAAACTAACTTTTATCATCACCAGTGGCGCAACAGCCCCATGATGGGCTAAGGCCATCGGCCCTCTGGTAGATTTCGGGAAAGAAGATGTTTTTCTTTTTAAAGGCTCGTTCCCCCCGAGGCATGAGGCAGCGACGCGGCAGGGAAGAAAATTTTTTCAATCCGAACGTTCACACCGAGGCTTCAGAAATCGCTAGGGAAGTTCCAGTTACTTCTACTAGATGGCAGATCTACTATTGGCTCAATCCAAGTCACATGACGCGGCAAGCATTTGAGAGTTGAAAGTTGGTCAACTCGAAGCGGAAGATTCCAACCGGTTTCCGACGAACGCGGTGAGGCTAGTAATTGGTCAACGCTTCACGCTTTGACGCCTTAAGAGAACGAGTCTTAAGAGGTAGGGCTGTCAGAACTACGCCCAAAAGTCATGTTAGATTGGGACCTACGGTTTAAAGTGGATCCGAACCACCACAAGCATCCATGGCATCGCCGGGACTTGAACCCGAAACCTGTGGCACCAGACACTCGTTCATCAGGTCTCATAATGCAATACTGCTGCGTTCAAATAAACATGAATAATTTATGTGTAGTTAAATAGTCATTAATAATTTTTCTGTAATTAGAATTATTCAGGACCAGATTCAACCAAATTATTCATGACGGAAAAACATTCAGAATGCATTTCAGGTGATAAAAAAGACTAAAGAACAAAAAGAATAATTAATTGATTAAATATTCAATGAATGGAAGGTTCCAGCAAAATTTTTAAATTAAAATCTTACAAATTTATTTTCTGATAATTTTGAAAGAATCAATGCAACTATTAATCGATAGATGGTAGTAATAATGCAACCAAATATTCATAGAAATCTAAGTTCTGCTAAGTCCTAGGACACACATATTTTAATACTGTAATATTAAGCACATATCAAGGCGAAAATTATTTTTTAGTAATAAATTTTTAAATCAAAATCTTATATTGAAAATGCAAGTTTGAAGGGTCATTTTTAGAAAAGAAAATGTTTCTTTAAAAGTTTCAATTTTTATTGTTGTTGTTGTAGTTGTTGGAGGTGCATTGAAGTTTGAGAGTTATGTAAATTATTTTCAACAAAGAGGCAAAGATTGAAGTTTTGAAAAATTATTAATTTAAAGTCAAATAAAAATTTTCATTATCAAAAATATAAAAGTGAATTTTGATTGAAAATGCTTAAACGACAAGCATTGTATGGATGTAAATGTATTAACTCTTTCGATTTTATGAAATATCCGTAAACTGAAAAGCTCGAAGAAATTCTTAAAAATAAAAATATTACATAGAAATTTACTTACGAGATTGTTTTGTGAAAAATAGTTCATTTGTTAATCGATAGATGGCAATAGTAGTGCAAATAAACCTGGCAGAAAGTTGAAATTTATTTCTAACTAGCACATAAATGGTGTCCGAAAATTCACGCAAGAAATCATTTTATTTTTAATAAATATTTAAAAGCTGCATCACCCAAAAATGATTTAGTTTGCAAAAAAGTATACCACTAATCATAATTCAGCTAAGAGGTTCAAGTAAGGCGCTTTGACGGTATAAAAAATATTGAAATATTAGCCTAATTTTCATGCATTTTGCTTAAATTTTGGGCACCCTTTATAACTCGCCATTGTACGATTTCTGTAAATCAAACTTATTAACTCTTTTATATCAAAAATATAAGTTAATAAGATCAGAAGTTCTTTTGTTTTATGGGCCCCTTTTACGCATAAAAGTCATGGAACCTCTTGTCACAATTATATTAAATATGTAAGAAAAATTTTAATAACTCAATTATAGTAAAAAACACTAAAAAAATTTGGTGGGAAAAATGCTTCAGCTCTTTCCTAGAAACAATAAATAATAATAAATTTCATAAATCACATAATAATTCAAATTATATACTAAAAATTTCAGTAGTTGAATATTCACCAATTTCATTTGATGCAAATTAAAGTAATAACAAAATTAAAGTAAGTAATTTAATTTCAGTAAAATTGTTAGAAAACAATCGATTATTTCTATTGCTAATCACTATAACCCCCGAATGTAATTTAGAGCATAAATTTTTATATGCCAGATTTAATTAGAAAATAATTCTAATTAAATTAGTTCTGTTCAACTGATTCTAGTTTAATTGAATAGTTTTCTTTACTTAGGCGCCATTGCAAATTTAACACTAAAAAACTACTGGGAAATTTACCAAAACATTCTCCTCTATAAACATTTTCTTTCTCCCCTCATAAAATCATCCCTATGGCTATCAAATTATGAACATTCGGTAATGGAAGAGTGGGAATTCCTTGAATTGAACTACGGTAGCTTAAAGGAATTGGTAATAGACTTCAGATTGTTATAGTCGCAATTCTTTATCTCTCATATGTACGTTATAAGGAAGTTAATAGAATATATTGTATTATTATATTGCTAGAAATGACACTTATTATATTTTAATAATATCTATATAAAACAAATGCAATTCTTATTAAAAGAAAGTATTATTATTTACTTAATACATAAAGCAAATCAGCCATAAGGCAAAATTCATTAAACATTGATTTAATTTTTAAAATTAAAAAAATCTGAAATTTACTCATGAATTTCAATTTATGCATGAGCACACTTTGCTGCATGAATACATATGAGAGTATACCAGTGTTTCAATAACACATTAAATTTATGAAGCAATTGGTTCGAATATTTCCAGATCTATCAGATTCAATAGCTAATGGAATACATCCATGTTCAATAAATTTAAGACTTTATTAATAAGTATTTGTTCAAATACTATGAGGAGTACTACCACATTCAGACAGAAAAATCTATTAAGTGATTGTTAAATTAATTTTTATAATCATAAACTAATCCTTAAACACTATTTTGTGGATATTAAAACAGTAATCTGTTTATATTTTGAAAGCCAGACAATTCAAAATGAACTAAAGAGCACGTGACTTGATATAGGTCAATCGTTATACTGCACATTTATTATTTTATTCAATACTACGTATTAGCTCACACTCTCTCTCTATATATTTTGTTTAAATGTTCAGTCGTTCATAAAATACTTTTTATTCCTCCACTCAAGTTCAAATACATTTTTTGAGCTTGCAGTGGATGACACTGGATGTTAATACAGTTTTTTCAAATATTAATTCATTCATTAAATTTAATGAATTAATTTTAGGTTTTTTTAGATTTAAGTTGCTTGCATCTACCAATAGATGGCGCCAGATGTAAGAGGAAAATTTCAACTTTATTTATAAAGGACTTTTATGCAATATAGTGGAAAAAAAAGTAGGAATTGACTTTATTTATTTATTTTTTTTTTTTATATTACTTGTTTTTTATTTAGCATCATTTTATATTTCAGCATCGATCAGCTCCCTGCACCACTTATGTATACCATGAACAGTCCACCAAATATGGATGCAGGGATACCAGTGCCTGACGAAAGGACTTTTTTTAATGGTAACTGCACAGCATTTTAATCAATTTTGATACCTTAAATCGTTTATTACTTTTTAAAATTATTGTTAACTTATATATTTTTTAAAAATTATCGTTATAAGTCATATAACGATTGCTTATCTGTATACTTTACATATTTTAGAAATATACATCAGGTTGTATTAAGATTTACTTTAAAAGTTATTATTTAATCATTTTTTAATAAAATAATTTTTATATTACTATTGCGAGTATTTTGGCTTGATAAATTTAAGCTTTTTTTTGTTGTCTTTTCAAAAACAAACTTAATTTTTTTTTTTTCTTTTTTTAATTTGTTGCATTTAATCTCTTTGTATACAGACAAAAAATTTAGAAAGTGAAATGGGAAAACTGTAAAATAATAGAAAATTTTATTAAAAATCTAAACTTTAATTCTATAAAAAATTTCATTCTCTTCGATAATACTTTTTTTCTTTTGAAAAAAAAAAACATTTTCTTCTTAAATTCTTTATTAGACTAGAATTAATTCATTAAAAATAAATTATTAAAAAAAGAAACAACTAAATAATAAATAAATCACAATTTTTAAACAGAATAATCCCGAAAAGTGAAAATACTATACACGAGAAGAAAAAAAAAAACGTTCATGGAGGTGCGGGGGATCGAACCCCGGGCCTTTCACATGCAAAGCGAACGCTCTACCACTGAGCTACACCCCCAGACGCCAGCGAATCGCAACGACACAATACTTAACTTTTACTGTCTATAAAGTGGGACATGGAAAATGTGACCTTCATTAGTTTGCACTTTGTATACATGACTTGTGCAAAGGAAATGAGGAAAAATGGAGTGGATACAAGGCATAAAGAGCGACATTTTCAGCTTTTGAATATAAAACTGTTTATGCTACTTTGTAAAACTGCACTATTTCTCTATTTTCCACAAAGGTTTTCTAAAATGTGGAGAGGGATACTCGAAAAAGGTATGAATGAACTGATAAGGGAATACAGCATATTTCCTACAAATAAAAATTTGTGTTTCACTTAATGTTTTCAAAATAATCAAATTTATAAATATTTGTTTTATTATTATTAAAAGCATATTTAAAGGATGTTCCAAAATTCAACCAATGTGTAATGTTAGTTTTAATGTTGTTCTAATGCAGCTGGAAATACAGAGATAGTTAATCTTTATGCCATAAGCAAGGGTGCGTCGACTTTACTCATTTAGCACTACCCAGGGGACACGTGTAGCTTGAAAATTTGCCACGGACGCGAATAACACCACCCCCATAACGCTCTACAATCCTATTTGACGGTTTAAAGTGGATTCCGAACCACTACAAACATCCATGGCAGCTCTGGGACTCGAACCCGAAACCTGTGATACCGAGCACTAGTCACTCGACCATCTGGACCCATTTTATTTTTAATAAATTTTTAAAAACTTGTGTCCCTCGTAAAGTATTTAATTTCCAAAAAAGTATACCACCAATCATAACTCAACTAAGAAGTTCAAATGAGGCATTTTGACGGTGTAAAAAATATTGAAATATTAAACCTAATTTTATTGAATTTTGATACACACTGTATTTTTATGCCTCTGTGACAAAATGGGTTATGTTGGGCTTCGCATCGCAGTTTCACAACGTAGAACTCCAGCTAACCAGTATCAGGTGAAACCCACCTTAAATTATGTTAATCGGTTGCTCTCCAATAAATTGGTACATCTTCTTCTGCTGCTTCTTCAATGAGGCAACAGCTCCATGCTGAGCTAAGCCGTAGATGCGTCCTTTTTTTTTTTTTTTTTTTTACAGGGTAGGGTTGTCATCCATACGCTCAACCCTCTACTATCTGTATTTGGGCTATTCGTACCTTTCATACTAGGCCGGGAACTTATGGTTTTACAATGGATTTAGTTGCTACATGTTGAATTTAAAAACATTTTTTTACCGTATATTAAAATAAAATTATTACCAATTTCAAAATTATTGGCAATTATCATTTTCATAGCTATAAGTTACTAGGAATAGTATTTATTGTTATCCAGCAAATAGTAGTTTCTTTCAGCCAGTAGCGACCATGTGTATCTTAAAGCACTTTATTTTCCAACAATTGTCTAATTTTTAAAAACTAATTGTATTCATCAAAGTTGTTGATAAATATTTAAAAAGAATAAATACTGGATATGTCATCAACTGAGTCACGTCCTTGGTGCCAATAAGAATAATTTCAGTACCATAAGCGATTCTCAACGCCAGTTGATATGAAAAGTGGTAGGGACACGAATTTGGCTCCCAAACAACAGGAAAGATGAGAATTTAGTGGTCCTAGTATGCGTGTCTAGAGCAGCATTATGATGAATAGTTGGACTGAGCCCCTGATTTTCGACGAAGTTACTGTTAACGGAGATAGCTATTGTCAAGCATATGATCCTCCCCCATTTGAGCCTGTTCAGAAATGTCACTTCTGCAGACCAATTTTATGGACGATAAAAACAGATATTATTCCTCGAAAGTGAAGATTTCTTAAGAATGGATTGACCAGCATACTCCTCTGATTTAAATCCCATAAAAGATGTGTGGGATGCTTTGGAGACACTCCTTTGGGCGCGAATATATCCACCGGAGAACACCCAACAACTGAAATAGATGCTTATTTAGGAATGGACACTCTTACCTTAAAAGATGTTGAGTAATTTGTTGTAGAGTATGAAGGAACGGTGTAAAGTAACTATTGCAGGGTCTTATCCGTTACCAGGGACATCCATTTGTTGGTCTTACTATAGAGAAGACAAACATTTGTACCAATGCTACTCTTTCAATGAAGCCCTTTTTATTTTATTTATACTTCATTCTATATCCTTTAGTACAAAATATTGTATTAAAAATATAAATAACTATATTATAATGTAATTAATTATATTTAATAAATTATATTTTAAACAACTAATTCGTTAAGTGTAGCAAAATATTGTACATCACAAAAAGAGAAAATCTCGGATGGGAAGAAAAATGCTATATATATAAAAAGTATATGTAAAATAAAGTGTAAAATGTATGTTTTTATATTATATTATACTTTCAGAAACAAAAAAAGGAAAAAAAAAGAATAAATGAATAATGAAAAAAAAAGAAAAAGAATAATGAAAGAATAAACAAAAAAAGAAAAAAGAATAATAAATGAATAATGAAAGAATAAACCAAAAGAGAAAAAAAAGTGGAGGTGCGGGGGATCGAACCCCGGGCCTTTCACATGCAAAGCGAACGCTCTACCACTGAGCTACACCCCCGGACATTCAACGTTAAGTTATATATTAATAAAATAAATCTCTTTCTCCAGAACACGCTTTGGAAAATGACTCATTTTGTTTACACAAATCACATTTATTTGCGTATTGAAAGATGGCCGTATTTTCTATTCATCTGCAGGTGTTAGAATAAAAGACATCACAACGTTGATTTCATTCACTATTGGCCAATGGTAAATACTAAATTGTTCCATTATTTGGGAAAACAGTTCTCCAAAAATATGTATGAATTATTTTATACCCATGTTGTTTAACATGTAATTACTTTTTAACTTTCCAGTTTACAGTTATATAGTATTAGATTATTCTGTATTTTTATGGTATTCGTTCTCTACTAAGAAGTTTATTGAAATCATAACGGGAGTAAAATTCATTTTAACTTGTAACCGACTATTTCCTACAAACGAGCTATTTGTACAAAACACATTGTTAATCATTTCTGAAAAATAAATGAATCAATGAAAAATTACCCACTATTTTATTATTAAGGAAGATTTCGTTTGTAAGCATACAAAAGAGAGAATGATAACAGTAATAAAATAGAAATTCATATACCTTTCTTTCAGTATCAAACTGTCCCTACTTATCAAGATTCCTGTCCTGCTATGAATGGTTAAATTTGTTAGTTGGTATCTTTTGTGCTGTAACATTAGCAATGCATGAAAAGCTCATAATGATCATAGTTAAAAAGCTCATATCAGCTATAAGCTTTGATTACAATAATCATAAACTCCAATTTCATCTAGTGTTAAAAGAATATTCTGAACAGTTATGTTACGCAAATATACACGAATTTCAAAAGCGTAACCCTGCTTTCTTCGACACACTGGCAAGAGCGCCCTCTGGGGTGTTTAAGAGAAATTGTCAGTCGCCTCGAGACTCTCACCTGAGAGAAAGTACAAAGCAACCTTCTCTCCCGCTGAGCAACGTTTAGCTTATAGTATCTCATTTCAAAAGGAAATTTATTTAGCGTATGCCGGCTCATTAGTTGGCCCATAGACTCTCATGCAGAGGGGAAGTATATTTCGCGCACCCTGCGTGTATCCGATTTTCGGCTTAGAATTGAAGTCCTTACACGAATCTATAATTATATAACTTTAAATGTGTTAAATATTGTATGCCTCTGATTGTATGTGTATGGTACGTGGGCATGTGTAAAGAAAGCTGGGTGTTCTCCAATCTGTGCCTCAAGTATCTCAACCCAGCTATACCCAGATACAACCTGGTTACCCAACCTACACACTACGAAAGATTTTTTCGTTGAATAAAGAAGGAAGTATGTATATATATATATAAGTATAAAAGTCGTTTCATGCTTAAGTTTCATGTTTCGTTGCTTTATATATACAAAAGTCGTTTCATGCTTTAGTTGATATTAATTGTTATTAATTGTATTATATGATATTTATTATGATTCTATAAAAGAAAAATTTCATATAATCTTTGAATATAATATTTTTTTTCTCTAATTTTTCATGGTGAAAAGAAACAAAAATCAAACAAACTATAATACTGGAGAAAAAATTTGGCGTTTTGCAATGTCATAAGCGATCTTATATTAATAAATCCAGAAAATAGTGAACAAGGATAATTTTCTGTTTTCATTCCGACGAAACCATACACAATAAAATACACACGGCTAAATTGTAAATAAAAAAGAATCAAAAACTTAAAATCTGTAAAAAATAAATAAATGAATTTATAATGGAAAATATCAGATAACATCAGGAACACATGCATACATAAAATTCTATTAAAGGTGGGATGGGTAATTAAGATCCATCTTTCTCACTAATTTATTCATTTGCTTCATTTTCCATTTTGTTCCCTCCTTCCCTCAGACTAGAACCCAGAACGAAAAAAAAAAAGAATCCAAAAAAGAAATTTTTATCCAGCGTTCTACACGCTTCGCCATTGACGGTATTTATTCCTAAATTTATATCCTGCTAAATATCTTATATAATAGAAATTTTTTCTCCCATATAAAACTAAAAGTAATATGAATTAAATTTAATTAATGAATTAATATTTGAAAAAACTATATTAACATCAAGTGCCATCCACGACAATACTACTTTACAAAATGTATCTGAACTTGAGTGGATGAATAAAAAGTATGTTATTAACGATTGAAAATTTGAACAAGATACATAAATATATATAGGCAGTGTGTGAACTAATTGTAGGAATTAAAATAAAATAAAAGTGTTGGTAAATATTTTACCTCTACCTCCCTCTCACCAATAGAAATAGCAAACTTACACTTGCAAACAAAACATTACTATTCAAGCAAGCATTAAGACCCAACCTTACTTACGCAGTTCCAATTTGAGGTATAACAGCAAAATCTAATAAAACACAAGTACAAATAACTAAAAATAAATTATTTCGGATTATTACTGGCGCTCCCTGGTTTGTACGAAACTCTACCATTCTCAACGACCTTAATATTAAAACTATAGACACCCATATTACGGAATTTTCTAGGAAATTCTTTTGTAATATAGCTAATCTCAAAAACCTGATCGTTAAAGCTCAAACCATTTTTACTCAGTGTAATGGTAGATACAACTATCCCTACGCAACTTCAAAATGGAATCGAAGCTTAAAACCACCTTAAAAAGTCTATTTTTTTAATTGCCATATCAATTTTGTCCTTTTCAATTCCAACTATTAGTTCACACACCGCTATATATATCTTGTTCAAATTTCAATCGTTCATAAAATACTTTTATTC
Organism: Caerostris darwini; assembly: GCA_021605075.1. Taxonomy (NCBI): domain Eukaryota; kingdom Metazoa; phylum Arthropoda; class Arachnida; order Araneae; family Araneidae; genus Caerostris; species Caerostris darwini. The sequence goes on from BPLQ01005131.1 coordinate 16,691, forward strand.
ATCCACTCAAGTTCAAATACATTTTTTGAAACTTGTAGTGGATGACACTTGATGTTAATACAGTTTTTTCAAATAGTAATTCGTTAATTAAATTTAATTAATTAATTTTAGTTTTTTTTAGATTTAAGTTACATATATCTACCAATAGAGGGCGCCAGATGTAAGAGGAGAATTTCAACTTTATTTGTAAAAGACTTTTCTGCAATATAGTGAAAAAAAAAAGTAGGAACTGACTTTAAAAAAAAAATTTTTATATTTAATTCGTTTGTTCATCGTTCCGGCTCATCTTTCAAAAAAAAATTTTCTCAGGTAATATTCTTCATTATTAATATTGTTATATGTATACACTTTTTTTTCCCATGTCAAGCATTTTCTCCAATTTTTTTATGCATGTTTTTTGTATCCAAAATCATTTATTTCATTTTAATTCGAGCAGATGATCGCTTCGTGATCAGTTACTCTTCTTATAATTATCCAACTTAGTAATACTTCATTCTATATGCGGTCTATTCATTTTTTATTTTGTATATTTTTTCATCCTTTAATACAAAATATTTCATTAAAAAAAAGAAATTAGTAAATTGTAATTTAATTACAATTTCATTCTTTTAAATAACTAATTCCCAAAGTGAACCACAAAAGGGACAATCCCGGGAAAAAAAAAAAAAAAAAAAATGCATTATATGTATAGGAAAAAAAAAGTTGGAGGTGCGGGGGATCGAACCCCGGGCCTTTCACATGCAAAGCGAACGCTCTACCACTGAGCTACACCCCCGGACATGCAACAGTCAGTACTATATGAACAAATTGTATTTCTTTCTCCTGAATACGCATTGGAAAATGATTCATTTTGTTTATAAAAATCACGTTTATTTGAGTATTGAAAGGTGGCCTTGTTTCGTATTCAGCAGCAGGTGTCAGAATGAAAGGCATCACAATGTTGATTACATTGACCATTGGCCAACAGTGGTAAATACTAAATTGTTCCCTTATTTGGGAAAACAGTTCTCCAGATATACGAATAAATTATTTTATTTCCACGTTGTTTAATATTTAATTACTTTTTTAACTTTCCAGTTTACAATTGTATAGTATTAGATTATTCTATATTTTTATGGTACTCGTTCCTTGCTAGTAAGTTTATTGAAATTATAGTGGGAGTAAAATCCATTTTAACTTGTAACCGACTATTTCCTACAAACGAGCTATTTGTACGTAGAACATTGCTAATCACTTCTGAATAATAAATGAATCAACGGAAAAATACCAACTGCTTTATAGATAAAACGATTTCATTAGCGTCCATACGAAAAAACTAGAAATGATGACTAGAATAATAAAAATAGAAACTGATATATTTTTTATTCAGAATCTAATTGTTCTTGTTTATTAGGATTCCTGCCCTGCTATAAATCGCTTAAATCTCCTATTATCTTTTGTGCTGCAACATTGCGAAACGGTCATTAACCACAACAATTTTTTTGCCAGTTTTTAGATGGTTATTTTTATTTATACTCAATAGGATTATTAACAATATATGAAAACCCCATAATTCATCTTCGATTACAGTAATTGTTAACTCCAATTTTATCCAATGTTAAAGGAATATTCTGTTCAGCTGTGTTGCGGCAAATATAGAGGAATTCTAAAAGAGTAATCATTCTTCCTCCTACACACTGGCCAGATCGCCCCCTGTGTCGTTCAAGAGAAATGGGCAGTTGGCTTACAGACTCTCACCCGAGAGGAAGTACAGCGCAGCCTGCGCTCTCGCTGAGAAACGTTTAGTTTATAGCCTCTCCTCCCCGAGAGGAAATATATTTAGTGCATCCCGGCTCATTAGTTGACCTACAGACTCTCACCCGGACAGGAAGTATATTTCGCGCACCCGACTTTCTGGTTTTCGGCTTAGAAGTGGCATCCTTCCTGTAAGTATATGTCTTTGAATGTGTTAAATATTGTATGTGTATGATGTTTGTGCGTGTGAAAACAAAGTTGCGATTTCTCAAACCTGTGTCTCAAGTATCTCATCCCAACCACACCCAGTTACAATTTGGTAGCCCCTTCTACACACTACAAAAGAATTTTTTATCGAATAGTGGAGGAAGTATATAAAAAAAGTTGTTTCATGCTTATGTTTCAGTATGATATTAATTGCTACTATGATTTTAGAAAAAAAAAACTATCATGGGATTTATGAATAATATATTTTTTCTCTAATTTTTCATAGTTAAAAGAAAAAAAATCGAAAAACTATAAAACTGAAAAAAAAAATATATTTGCAATTTTATAACCAATCTTATGCATTTTGCAATTTTATAAACAATCTTATATTCATAAATGCAGAAAATAGTGAAAAAATACAATTTTCAGTTTTCATTCTGACGAAAACATGTACAATAAAAAACTCGACTAAATTGTAATTGAAAAATAGTGAAAAACAAACAATCGTAAAAAATAAATAAATAAATATAACATTCCTTTCAGAGACCGTAATTCTTACGGACGTCTGTTTGAAAACCACTATTTTAACAATATAGCAACCCCCAGAAATTTTGCTTAATTTCAGACACTACTTTTGCTATTAATAAGCCTGGAATAAGACAATTATAATTTATTTTAAAATGACAAAATTATTAAATTACAATAGTCTCACCAATATTTACAGTTATAATAGTAAAACAGTTTGCATTTTTTTAATGAAAATAATTAGGAGAACGCATTGAAAGATAATTTTTCTTTTTCGTTTTTCATATTATATTAAAATTCAGAAAATATGAAAAAATAGGCAAAACAAAAAAGGTTGGAGGTGCGGGGGATCGAACCCCGGGCCTTTCACATGCAAAGCGAACGCTCTACCACTGAGCTACACCCCCAGACATCCATAATACAGTATTATATCAAAAAGTTGTATTTCGTTCTCCAGAATACGCGTTAAAAAATTATTTATTTTGTTTATACAAATAAGGTTTATTTGCTTTATGAAAGGTGGCCTTATTTCGTATTCAGCAATAAGTGTTAGAATAAAAATTACCACAATGTTGATTTCCTTGATCATTGGCCAGTAGTGGTAAATGCTAAATTGTTCCACTGTTTGGAAAAAGTTCTCCAAATATAAGATTAAATTAATTTATTTCCGAGTTGTTTACTATTCAATTACTTTTTTAACTTTCCAGTTTACAGTACAGTATTAGATTATTTTATTTTACATTTTATAGTACTCTTTCTTTGTTAAAAAGTTTATTGAAATAATAACGGGAGTAAAATCCAATTTAACTTGCAACCGTCTATTTCCTACAAACGAGCTATTTGTACAAAGCACTTTTTAAATAATTTCTGAAAAATAAATGAATGAATGAATAGAAAATTATCCACTGTTCAGTAACTTTCACTATAAAGTTACTGAAAGGTTGCTGATTTCAAAAATATTTTTTCTTATCAATAACGAATCTGACTTTTATGTATATATTTTTGTTATTGCTCCTTGTGATTCTACATGAGCATAAATTTTATTTAACTATTCCAATTATGATAATTTTCTTTTTCAATATAGGGAATTTTTAGTCCGAATTATTGTATAAATTATTCCGGTATTAAAGTTATTTCCCATCAGATAGTGAATTCTCACGTAATAGAAGCCAGTCAGTCAGGCAAGGAGATAGGTAATGGGGAGCAGATCAGGCTTCCTATTGGCTACCGCTCTAGGACGTGAGATTTTACTATCCACACCACATAATACTAAAACTGAATTGAGAATTAAAATGGAACATATCAAAATACCTTGGAGTCATACTTGACAAGCATCTTACCTATCATTCTCACGTCAATTATGCCAAAAATAAATTCAATGTGGCTGTTAAAAAACTCTATCCTCTTATCTCTCGCAATAGTCATACCAACATTGACACCAAAATTCTTATCTATATGGTCTACATGCGTCCCATTTTGACATATGCCAGTTCAATATGGGGATCTGCTTGCAAATCTAGAATCAAAGATATTCAAACTCTTGAAAATAAAGTATTACGCATGGCAGTTGATGCACCGTGGTATGTCAGAAATAAAGATATTCTCGTTGCTCTGGAAATTCCTTCAATTAAAAATTTTATTCACAAGCTCGCAACTAATTTTTATAATAATATTCCTGATAATCCTAATACTCTGCTCAAACGCCTTCCTGATTATGACATTATTCTTCCCATCAATAATAAACGCCAGCGTACGTCATTGAATATTTTAATTAAATAATATTTTTATCAGCTCTCTCTATTTGTTATTTTATTTATCCTATAATTGTATTTAAATTCTATTTTTATTTTATTTTTTATTATATATATATATATATATATATATACTGAGCAAGTCATATTTCTCTTACAATATCATCCTCAATGTAATCATCCAGATAGAAGTGCATGGCAGCTACCGCTGCCAATATACTCGTTAAAGTCAAATTGTTTGTTAAAACTGAATTGAGAATTAAAATGAAACATTTAAGTAATCATGCTTTTCTGTCTTTAGTATGCTGAAAATGTAGTTGTCAATTTTATTTCGTCACCAACATCCTAAAGATTGCTTCTTAGAAGACCCTCTGCATATTTTCTTATAGAAATAACTTTCAAAACTTGCTACTTTTTTCTAAGAATTTTTTTGCGGGGTTAACTCTTAAAAATATTTTTTCTGATTCGCAAATCATTTGACAACACTATGAAAGTTGAATCAATTTGTCAACTGAAAATCCATAATAAATAAGGCCTACTAATTAATATAATATAACATCCAAAATATAGCCATCATCATATATATAAAAAACAAGTAATATAAAAAAATTTTTAATTAAATCAATAATAAAGTCAATAATAAATTAAGTCAATTCCTACCTTATTTTTCACTATATTGCAGAAAGTCCTTTCTAAATAATTTTCATTAATTTTTTTTTAAATTTATCTGACGCCCTCGATTGGTAACTTAAATCTAAAAAAAAAACTAAAATTAATTAATTTCATTTAATTACTGAATTAATATTTGAAAAAAATTGTATTAACATCCAGTGTCATCCACTACAAGTTAAAAAAAATGTATTTGAACTTGAATGGATGAATAAAAAGTATTTTATTAACGACAAGATATATATAGAGAAAGTGTGAGCTAATAGAAGGAATTGAAAAAAAGGAGTGTGAAAATAGTCCAAAATTACAGCTGATTGATCCCTTCGGAGACCCTGATTCTTACAGACCACAGTTTGAAAACCACTGTTTAAAACTATATAGCAACCCCAAGACATTTTATTTAAGTTTAAAAACATCATCTGGTGTTAAAAAACGTGGAATACGAAAATTATAATTTATTTTAAAACGACAAAATTATTAAATTACAGTAGTCTCCCCAATATTTACAGTTACAGTAGTAAAAATATTTACATTTCTTTTAATGAAAATAATTAGGTAGAACGCGTTGAAAGATATTGTATACTTTTTTATTTGTGTTTTCCATATATTATAACTTAAGAAAACATGAAAAAAAAAAGAAAGAAAAAAGTGGAGGTGCGGGGGATCGAACCCCGGGCCTTTCACATGCAAAGCGAACGCTCTACCACTGAGCTACACCCCCAGACGTCTAAGTGTTCACTAGAATATCTCAAAATACTATGAAAATAGCGTGTTAACAGTTGATCTTATTTCGCTTACGCAAATCATCTTTATTTGCGCAATGAAAGGTGACTCCTTCTGATTTTACTAGTCGATGATGAAATGTATTACATCTACAGCATTGATTTCGTGCATCAATAGTGATGAGTGCAAATAAAACAACAACATTCACTTTATTCTAATTCCACAGTTATAATTTGATACTTTTCTGCTGTAGTGTCCTTGGTGCTCTTTTAAATGAAGCTGGTGAAAAGAGGAAAATCAGTCAATGACGCCCCAACAATTCCAAAAGAGGTAGGTAAATATTCCTACCTAACATATGATGCTGGTAATATTCATATTTAAGATATGGTAAATATTTAGTATGGTTGATTAAATATGAACCTGTAGCTAAAATGATAGTGTTTCATATATATATAAAGGGTACTCTGAAACTTTAAGAATTAGTGTCTATTGTATAAGCAAAAACTTGGAGTGTTTTTCAGTAAGTTTTTCAGCTTTGCTACCACGCTTCTGACGATAGAAAATTCAACTGATTGCCAAATTGGAGCTGTCATTTGTTTCTTAAATCTCAGATGTGAAAGGTAACAAAAATTAATCGAAAGATTAGTGGAATATATGGAGAAAACGATATGAGGAATGGAAAGGTAAAATAAATAAATAAAGCACATTTAAAGTTGGCGAAACATGGAGCGTCCACGTTTCACTGGAATCAAAAAAGCAATTCATCCAATGAATTCCTCCAACTTCATCCAAGAAAGTGAGGTTTAAGCAAACAATTTCAGTCCGAAAAAATGTGGACTATATTTTGGGATAGGCAAGGTATTTTGAGCGAAGATTTCTTGTCTACAGGTAACACAGTAAATGAAAACACATATTGTGAGATTTTGAATAAATCCCGGGGTGCAATCCAAAACAAAAAGTGTGGTATTCTGAATAGAAGGATCATTCATTATCATTCGTCCTTTCACTTAACAAAAAAACATTTTGATACGACGAAGATGAAGACGTCAAAACAAGCTTTAAGATATGAATATGAGAATGAGAATGATATGATATGAGAATTTAGAAGCTAGTTGTACTATATGATAAAGATTGCTTTAATATAGCTGATATATATATATAGATATATACTGATATATAGATACTGATATATATATTAAGCTATACAAATTGCTTTAATATAATAGAAAATATGTAGAAAGATCATTATATATACAGGTTTTTATGTAAGTATAAATTTATATTTGTTTGTTTTTATATCGAAATGGAACTTACTGAAAAACACGTCTCCTAATATAAACAGATCCTAATAATGCAGAGTCACTTTAATTTGCCTGAATTTTACAATACGTCCCGCTCTCGTTCTTTTGTCCCTCAGACACTCTTTTGTTAGAATTAATTAATTTAATGTTGATGAAATAATTAATTTAATGTTGGAGTTAGTTGATTTAAAGTTAGAATAACATTATAATCTCCTTTTTAAATGAAAATTATGTTTTTTTGAAATTAATGTTTTGAAAATAAATGCATTTCGCCTAAGTTTTGCTTTCAGAAAAAAAACCTTCACTTTCAATTCTAAAATCAAACATAAAACGATACATAAATATTTTTAAAACGATACACTATTAGTTTAGGAGCAATGAATCAGAACTGCCATAAAAAAGGTTAACAGCTTCACATCTATATTCATACTATATGTCTATACGGCTATACACATTAAAAATCATATTATAACTCCGCCATTACAGAACATTGATCTCCTTAAACCTTCTAAATCTGAATCCGATTATCATTGCCTCTATCGTTCCAAATTTCTCTGACCCTCACATTAGACCTAGAAATTATTTTGCAACTTCGGTCCAATATTCTCATGTGCGGTGACATGAATGTTCGTCACCAAGTTTGGAATTGCGCTAACTATAGACAAAGAGTAATCCACTGCTTAAATTCGCTAACCAAACTGATCACGACATCACTGAACCCACAGAATTTGGTTTTAACCCAAGTTTCAATATAGACTTTGATTTAATCAGTAATTTCCTGTTCACGTTTGTTATTGCCTTTTTACATGAATTGAGCTCTGAATAAAACCCAGTTAAAATCTCTTTCAACTTCAACCTTCCTCCGGACAAAAACCAATTTTAATACTGATTAGACACTTTCTGAAATTGCTCATCGAAATACATTCTCATCCTCTGACGATTATTAACTCTTCGAATCTCTTGGATTTTTAAATACAAAATTTCATTGATGACATAAAAATGCCTCAAAAACTTATCTTAACAAAAGACATTAATGACTCCTAAAAAAATTATAAAAAATCACAACAAAGCTAAAATTAACTGGCAAATTTTAAGGGACCCCAATGATAAGACAATTTTTAATCATTTTAATAAAAATAAAATAAAGTTTTGCAAGCATTAAAAGATTACTCTGATAAGTTATGGACAAAAATTAAAAACCTTGAAGATCTACAAACAGATGATGGTTTCTCTTGGAACCTCTTAAAAAACTTCAAAAATTCCAAGTCAATAATTCTTCATCTTAATAGCACCCTCTCCATGTTAATAAAAAGTTCTGACAAGGCTGAATTCTTTGTACGAAAACTTGAAGAACAATTTCAATTAAATCCACTATGATCCAAATTATGAAGAAAGCAACCATCAAAACTTTCTATCAAAAAACTATAAAAGTATTCTATCAAAACTACTTTGAGGAAAGAATCCCACCTGCATTCCCTTCAGATATTATAAATATCATCAAAAACTCGAAAATCAGTCATTAATAAAATATTGAAAAATCTTCTTGACATTACAATCATCAAATTAAACGTTCTCATCAATATGATTCTGGAACTCAAACATTTCCCTTATTCCTGGAAGACTGCAGCAATTATCCCAATGCTAAAAAAAAACCTGGAAAAGACCCTACGAGTCAGAATATTTATCGATTAATTTCTCTTCATCTTTCTCAAGCAAAACTATAGAATCCATCATACTCAACAAACTTAATCAATTTGTGGAACCTAACATTATCATTAATAGAGAACAATTCTGATTCAGAAAAACCACCGGATTTAACCACCCATCAACTTAAATAAAGCTTTTCAAATGTACGTAATGACTTATTTATTTTATATAAAATATATATAAAAAAAAGGAGGATTTTTTTGGTAAATTTTTTTACTTAGAATTATGTTAAAATATTTCAGCTGGCACAAAAATTAAAAAGGGTATTAATAAAGTTGGTGATGCTAATTATTTTGAATGAATAAAGTGCTTCCATCCTATCTGAATTTAATTAAATTTTCTACCTGACTAACAAACCTTCTAGAGAATGAATGTATTGTTATAGCTATGTCAAAAATAGTATCATCGTGTTCTTCTTTATTTAGAAATAATGATTTTATCAGCATGTAGGAAAGCTACCTTTAGTTTATTTATAGAATAACATTTTAGAATAAATTAAACAAATATAAAACAAGGGTTAAAATATTGTGATTCGCCTTCTGTTATAATTCTTGGATTTCAATTCATATTGTTTATATAAAAAAAATAAAATTTTGTATGAGCGGTAAGAGCAAATTACATTTATGAAATTTTAAGTAGTTAATTTATAGAAAAGTCGTAATCTTAATATTATCAAATACACCAGCTGTATACAAAAATTTCTTTTAATGCCGTGCTGCCATCTACTGTTATAATTATGTACAACAATGAAGTAATATTTAATCATTATAAAAATATGAATAAAATATTTGAGAGAATGTTGTTTTAATTTTGCATACAGAATTAATAATATATTTTATTAAACTGTATTTTTGCATAAAAGTGTTTTTACTTAATCAAAAATTAGTAAATTTAAAGGCAAATAAACGAAATTATTAATTACATTATGACATATTCTATCAATTCAAATTTTTATATTAAAAAACTGATTCATCCAATACAATGTCCATTACTTTTCGGAAACATTGATAGAAAAAAACCAGGTTTTAAAAAATAATTTATCTGTCAAAAAAAAAAAAAAATTAAAATAAAATATTTAATTAGAATTTTTTTATTCATTGAGGAAAAAAAAAAAATGTGTTAAGTATCTTAAGAATTAAGGAAAAGATTAAAAATAAATAAATAAACACAGTAATCAATAAAAAGAATTTAAAGTAGGGAATAGCGTTTTATTTTTATAATTTATTTATAAAGATAATCGTGGCCATAAAATTTTAGATATAATATTTCAGCAACCAATTAAAAACTATAATTAAAAAATAAATTTTAAATTTTACAAAAAATTAACAGAAATATTTTAATTTGACAAATAATGTAATCTTTATAAAGAAGGAACAATATAAATTAGATTGTCATTTATTAAAAGATTATTAATTGATAATATAATTTATATTGTTATTATTGGAAATAATAAAATTTTATTAATTATTCTGATTATTCTGATTAAAATGCATTTCCGGTTCTTTTTAATATACTAGTTTAATAAAAATTGCTGCATTTAAATTGCTACTTTTTAAAGTATCGAAACCAACCTTTACAAGTTGTAATCGTTGGAGTATAATCGCCATAAATAATAATAAGATTATTATTATTATTATTTATTATTATTATTTCACAATCGTAAATTTTGTAAGCACACGATACGTTTCTATTGCATTTTTTCCCCTGTAATAAAATAAAATAACAAAACTTCCCGGTTTGTTTCGAATAAAATTCGACATTTTCAATAGAGTAAAAGTATTACTTATTTACTATTATAACAAATATCATACATTGAAAATGAAAACCTACTGTGACGTCTGTCAAGTAAGTATTGCCACATGAAAAAAAAGAGCAGAATCATATTTGTGCATCCAATAATTTTTTCTTTATTGTAAACCTATTTTTTAACATATCTAATTTTTATGTATGCATTTAAGGAGTGAAATATATTCACTCGCAAATTATATTTTAACTCAATGAAAATTTAAAAAAATATCAAATAATTTTTCTCTTATAAAAATGCTAATGATGCATTTGCATTTTTAAGTTATGAAACATCGTTTGATAATTTAAATAGTTTTGAATTGTACTTACAAATTACAAATTATAATATGACAAATTACAGTTGATAGACGCTTGCAAATTTTACTGAATATTTTTGTAAGGACTAATTCAATTATTTTTGATTAATTTAGTATTATTTTGCTGATGTATTATCCGTTTGATTCTGTATATGATTATTTTTATGATACAACTAAAAATAAAATTAATTTATAAAACCATTTGCATAATAAATAATGAAAAATATGAGCTATTTGGTCTATTTTCTCTTTTTAGGCTGTTAAATGTCTTTTTTCTATTTTTATAAATAAAAATTGTTTCTTAGGTCGGCAATAGATGGCGCTATCTGTTAAAAGGCAAATAGTTATGGAGATAAGTTTCTTTTAAATATCCAAATTATTATTTACAAAATGAAAGGAAAATGTTAAAAATTGTTAATATATTTACAATTTATTTTTTATAATTCTTATTTATTAATTAAATAATAGAAATTAATAAATAAAATTTAAAAAAACGAAGAGATTTATAAATTTTAAATTTAGAAGTTATTTTACAAAAATAAATAAATAAAATAAATTTTTAGTTGATTAAAAAAAATTATTTTTAATTTTTTATACATCAGAAAGAAGTTATTTGTTCAAAGAATAAAATATTGATAAATATTTTAAATTATCTGTGTGTTTTTGGCATTGCAACAGTTTATTATATAATACAGTTTTATTTATTTATTTATTTCTTTTTAGGAAGGGAACACTTTTTTATTTTCGCTTTTTAGTATTGCAAAATCAAAAATCTTAATACTTTGCATAAAATTTTTAATCACTTGACCCATCTATAAAATATGTTCCATTTCAAAAAAATGAATTCTTCAGTGAAAGTTGAAAATTAATTCTCAATTCGTGAGACATATAATGGATAAAAATTATTCCTTCTGTCCGAGAATATGATATACATTTCAGAATTTTTCCGACGGTATTCATTTACAAAGCAATTTCAGTTAAGAGTAAGTTCATTGATGGCATACAACTACAAAATTAAAAATACAAAGTAATTTTAATTGAAAAAGAACTTGTTGTCTAGCTCTGCTTGAGAACATATTAAATTCGCAGATAATATCTCTTAAGAGGAAGTTTAGCCTAATTGATACGATGAATCTTAACAGCAATTATCGCAGTTATGATAAGTAATTCCATAAACGCTTGCAACATAAAAAATTTGTTGATTACTTCAATCTGTTTAATGATTTTTAAATGAGTTACCTTGATAAAATTAAATTTCTACTAGTTGCATGTGGCTCGGTGGTCTAGGGGTATGATTCTCGCTTTGGGTGCGAGAGGTCCCGGGTTCAAATCCCGGCCGAGCCCAATGAAAGCTTTTTTTTTTTTCATATCTTTATGATACAGAGTTATTAAGTTTTAAAATTTTATAGCTTTTTGCACTTACGATACGAGAAACTTCAATTTTCAGAAAAAAAAAAAAAATTGAATTTTCTGCAAAATAATTAAAGCACTTTTTTTTTTTTCTTCCTTTAGAATTAAGTATGCAACATTCCGTTAGAATTAAGTATGCAACATTATGTATCGTTAGAATTAAGTATGCAACAAAAAAATTGCGCAGTTGTACATTACTTATTGAATTGAGATTTAAAAAGTTTTCTTCAAATTTCAGAGGGTAGTTTTTGCATGTAATTAATACAAAACATATTTAATAACATCTATAGTATAATAATTATTGAAAAAATTATTTTTGAAAGAATCGACATATTAGGGTTACCTAAAAAGTAAATATTTATTTATAATTTTTTCTTCTGTCATTAATATTGGGTTCAAATAAACATGGATCATTAACTGTATTAATTGAAAAGATTTAGATTCAGAAGATAATTTCAAAGAGTCCTTAAACTTCAAGGATTCTGATTTAATTTTTTCTAAAGATTAAATCAGAATTTTTCAGAGAAGTTCAGCATCGTTAACCGGTATTAACTTAATCTGGATATTGGGCTCGAACAATACTAAAAAAACTGAAATGCGAATCATGGGCAAAATTACTATTTATTTATTATTATTATTTTTATAAATAAATCTTTTATCAGATCATTCAAAATTCGGATAGAGGTAGTTTATTATGTCCTAAGCCAAATGTAATTAATATTCATATCTCACTGTAAAAAAATTGATTATTTTCTAAAGATAATGAACATTAATTTCTGAATCAGACTAATCAAAGACTAACTGTAACAAACTTAGCATTTAATTTTGTTAATGAAAATGAGTTTTTTTTTTTAAATGATGAATCTTATGATAATGGCCATTTAAATTAATTTATTTTAAAGCAAATAATTCAAGTAACTACTAATATTTAATTAAATAACTGTTGTAAATTTAAAAAAAAATGAACAAAAAAATTGATTAAAACAAAAAGAAACTTCAAATTTTAACTGGTTAATGAGGAAAATTTTAATTTTAATATGACCATGAAAGACTTTATTTACAGTTTCCAATAAAAGTTTTTTTACTTACAATGTGTTTATTTCTGAGTTTGTTCTATAAATTTAAAGATTACTATAGTTTTTATTAATATGTGTGTATTACATGTACAGAATATATAGTAAAATCATAAAAAGAATAGATATTTAAATAAAGTTATAACAACTTTTTGAATTAATGATCTTATAGAGATAATATATCTGTATGTTAAGGAAGTATTTGTTTCAATAAAAAAATTTTTTTACTTCATTTTTGTGTGTTTATTTATTGCTGTTTACTGAGTTTGTATTGCATATTTAAGGATAAATATACTGTTGATTAATTTTAAAAAATATAGCATAGTTTCAAAAATACTTATTAAAAAACTTCAAAGAAATTAAAGAGACAAATTTAAATAAAAGTTACATAATTTTTTTCGAAGTTATGATTTTATAGAGATGAGATATCTAGAACTAAAAATAAGTTTTTGGTGTTTTAATGTAATGGAAATATATTTGTAACTCAAAAGGTATAGAAAATTATATATTTGTAACTCGAAAAAAATCTAAATACATAAGTTTTTAAATGATTACATTTTAATGAAAAATTAGATTAAGTTTATCATAAAAGGAACATATAAATAAAATAGCATGAAATTACAGAGATAAAGAAGAATATTTTTATTAAGAAACGTTTTACATTTAATTTAAATTTCACTTACATTTTTATGTTTAAATAATAATATTTACTAATATAAAATAAAAGATAATTGTTTGATATATTTACAATTTATGTAAATAATCCAGAAGTGATTAATTTCAACCACTTGTCTATAATTTATTATAATAAAATTATTACTAGAATAAATTTATGTAGAGATATTTAAGTTTATTTTTTAAAAAAAAAATACTAAATGATTAATCATTTATACAATTTTAGTTTGCTCTTAATTTATAGTTAAAAAAATATTTAAAAAAAACTTAGGAATTTTTTAATTGAAATATCAACCAATAAATATTTTTAAAAAAATATTTGTGAAGTTGAGAATTTTTATTTAAAAATTTCTCAAATCTTCACTTTTTATTATAAGATTGAAACTTTATAAAACAGAAATTAAATAAAACAGTAAATAAAATTAAATTATAAATAATTTGTGTTAATAAGGATTGAAGACATTTTAACCTTTTGAGATCCAAATTTATTTTCCTCATTCCCAGTAATTTGGTCCAAACTAATTTTTGAGTTATATCAATGTATTGTCGATCTAGCAATTTTAATTGAGTTTTCATTTTTTTATATGCTATATAAAGTAGAAAGTAAAATTAAATTTAAGTTAAACTAAATTTTTAACGAAATTTTAACACGACTGATTATAGTGACATCCATTGTAACTTTCAAAAATAATAATGTACAAAAAACACACAAAAGTATTAAGTACTTTACACAAAAGTATTACAAAACATAATTACCAGGAAAAAGAATCCTAAAACCGTTAAATGATGCACAGTTAAATTTACAAACCGTGTCGATCCACAATCGACGTTGAACTTTCTGGAAATAAAGATGATATCAAGTCAGACTCGATGCTAGACCGCAGAGGGTAAATATGAATTGAAAAAATTATTTTATTAAAGTTAGTTATAAATACTACTAAAATCAGTTTCATATTAAAAACTTCCCAACTGTTAATCGGTCTGAACGCTTTCTCTCAAGTGCGTGACGTCACAGACCATTTCTTCTTCAATAGCCATGCCTTCTACTACTAGATTGGATAGAAGAGTAGAGTACCTGTGTACGTAGTGCACATCTGCTCAGAATTCAAACATAATAAAACAAAGTATCACAGAATTAGTAGATATTAAAAAATTTAAAGCAAACAGTTAAAAGGAGAGAAAGAAGTTAAAAAAAAAAAAAAATAATAAGTAAAAAAAAAGTTAAGCAGCTAACTAGGAGGTGATAAATATAAGCAACACATAAATGCATAATAGAAACACATGAATACATAAATACATAGCAGATCACATATAACTCAGATATAATGGAAAATAAATAGAAAATATAGG
The DNA here is from genome assembly GCA_021605075.1 of Caerostris darwini. Taxonomy (NCBI): domain Eukaryota; kingdom Metazoa; phylum Arthropoda; class Arachnida; order Araneae; family Araneidae; genus Caerostris; species Caerostris darwini. The sequence continues at coordinate 31,918 of BPLQ01005131.1, forward strand.
TATGTAAACTCAAAAATAAAAAGCTTTTAAGGAAACAGAAAACATACGAGCGTAATGTGAAACTAAAGATCGGAATGGAAGTAAAGTTTGTTAATGCAGAGTAGAGTCTGATGTTTTCAGAAATGGAAATTATTTTTTCTTTTTCTTTTTAACATAGTTCCGCAGTACTCTGCCATGGCAGAGGAGAGGACGAATTGCTAGAACTGGAGAGTATTATTGCAGATGTGTCCTAAAATGGGTAAAAAAAGTTCAAAAAATTGCATTGGGCTCGGCCGGGATTTGAACGCGGGACCTCTCGCACCCAAAGCGGGAATCATGCCCCTAGACCACCGAGCCACGCCATGCCATCCAATTTGGAGATATCGGCTCGAGCTTGTGCTTTATGCACTTGTTATTAAAGGTCTACAAGGCGAGTGACTATTGAGCTTCAATGAATATTTAACAAGAAAACAAAAATAGCTGCTTATTTATTGGATAATTATGCAGATGATTTCTGATTAAATTTTCATATTGTCACATAAATGAAGTAAATATTTTTCACAATTTATAAATTTGAAACTATGTTTATTTTGAACTATCATTTTATTTTGAATTTCTCTGAAATAAGATAATTTATTAATGTTATTAGAATTAGGTAACTGTTTAAAAAAAAACGCTGCAAAGTGGTCTGATGGTTAATTAGCCATTCGTACCACAGGCTTCAGGTTTGAACACTGGCTGTAGCATGCATATTTGTTAAAGGTTCGGAATCCAAGTTAACTGTAGATTCCGGTCTAATTAGCCTAAAGTGTGCAAAAAATGGCTGTAGAGTGACAAACCAAATCAAGTTGCAAAAACTCGATTTAAAAACGTGGGGAAAGTTTTACCTTCCACGGGATTGTCTCTTTTATGGATATTTTAGGGGGAACTTTTGGTTTCACAACTTGTTCTGGCCTCCAATTAACGAATTTGTTACACTCTATAAATGCCACGTCTGTTACACTGATTGTACCTAAAATAGTTCTCTAATAAGCAAAATAAAAGTCCTAATAAAATCTCAACGAATCTCATAAGAATCATTCTTCATATCAATCTTTATGACAACTAATGTCAAAAAGCATCCAATAAAAATAGTTATTCAGAAAAATTATTACTCAAAACAATTCTATAAAAAAATATAATAAAGACACCAATAAAACCTCCAGAGATGTACCAAACTTCGTTCAGGAACAAACTAATAAAAACGTCCAATAAATGCAGAACCTGCCACAAAAATCAGAAAAATTATTACCCAAAACACTTATGCACAAGTACTAAAACGGGAAATAAAACGAACACCACAAAAATAAATCATTCATCCCTACAATTCTTCAACGACTGAAATCGTCGAATAAATACAGTCTGGTACAAAAATCAGTAAAATTTTTACCAAAACAACTTTATTTTAGATGTGAAATAAAAATACCACTATAAATTTTGCCATTCCGTAACCAAAATCCCACCTTGCAGACTAAGTTCGGAAGAATGGCAAACAAAAAGTACCATAAATGAAGGATGCTGTCAAACAATATCTACCCCAAAACAACTCTGTCAGGAGGTAATTGAATCCACCACAGACAAATACAGCAGTTCACAAACTGTTTAGGAAACAAACTATCTAAGTGACTGACGTCGAAGATAATTTCGGACCGCGTCCAATTCGGCATGTCTTCCTTTGCCAACCGAAAACGACTTCTGCAACCTTTATGGACCCCCCTGGGAGTTACTACACTAGGTACCGGCCACACAAAAAGATATCTTGAATAGACCTGCTGACCAAAAAAGATCTCCGACAAAGGGGTCCTAAATAGTAGCTCCAGGAAGCTCTCCCCGATTTTTAACGAGAAATTTTCGGCAAATCCGTTTTGACGTCTAACAATCGCGTGGTCCTTTCGACATTCTGGCACCTGCGGGGAAATTTTGACTTTTGCTACGTGATCCTTTGTTGTGATCGGTGGGCTGTTATAGTCGCACTAGAGGCGCCTTGTTGCTTTGCGGCTCTTAATTACAAGGGAAAAGGCATAAAGGTAAATTCGATTTTTCACTGCACGTGTTCGCATCATTTCATCAAGTGAAAGTGCTACAATGAAGATGTTATAGCGCCTATAACGCTGACTATAGGCGTAACCAGTGTTTTGTTAAAGTCTGGGGCGTGGATGGTTGGTAGCCAGAATCGTGAGAACTGTAAACATTAGCAAGAAAAAAATATATAATATTTTCATTCATTGGCTTTTGCTGTCGCAAATGTAGTGCGGTAGGGTAGTAGATATTTCCATATATGGGCTGAAATTGCGATGGGGTTATTGTGTTCGCGTTTATTGATGATGAAGAGTATGGGGTCAGTTTAAAAATATGCGATCCTTTAAAAAAGACCACACGTAAAATATCTGTTGTAATAAAACAAAAATAAAAAAGTATTGTGTGAGCAATTGCCTGTCCAGAAATTCTTTCAATATAAAGTCAATTTTTTTATAGGGAAGTAATGTCATACTACTTTATAGATAATTGAAAATATGGCGCAATAAAGTTTCAAATTTAAAAAAAAAAATTGCATGTTATAGTTTACTGATTGGAATAAAATAACAAGTATAATAAAAGCAATTACTTATAGAATGATTAATTTTATTAAAATAATCTAAAGTTTTGGACCTAATGGCCGAATGACTAGCGTTCTGGCGCTCATTGCCCCAGGTTTCGAATTCGAGTCCAGGCGATGTCGTGGATATTTGTAGTGGTTCGGAATACAACTTTACCGTAGGTCTCGGTCTAATATGACTGTTGGGAATATCACTGACAATCCTGCCAATAAAATGAAAACATCTCCTGTCTCGTAATCTGCCAGTTGGCAGATGGTCTTCGGTTCGGGTTCGAATCTCGGCGTGCCATGGATGTTTGTAGTTTTCGGTATCCACTTTAAACCGTAGATCCCGGTCTAACAGGATCGTAGAGCGTTGCGGGGGTATTGCATCAATACTCCGCGTCTATAGCTTATCTTCAAGCTGCACGCACCTCCTGGGGTGCTAAGTGAGTAACGTTAGTTCAGCGCTTACCTTAAGGCATCTAAGACAAGTGTCTAAGTGTTTGCCAGCTGCATTAGAGCAACAACAAAAAAAAGTCAATTTTCAACAATAAAATTTTGCATATTATGAGTGAATATTTAAAATTAAACTTAATACCAGAGCTATTAAAATAAAACTATTGAATTAAAAATTAAAGGCAGTTAAAACAAAAAGCAAGAAATTAAAAAAACAAAATAAAAGTTAAAAGTGTGATAGTCAGTTGGCTAACTAATTACTAGTTTAACTAGCTAGATTGCACATCATAACAATTAATTAAAAATGATTGCAGCTCAGAATCCCATGAATTGATTAACGTAGCTAAGAGACTCCAGCCACAGCGGTTGAATCACTCGGTGAGGAATAAATTCCCCGTCATTTTGAGCGCTGGAAATAAGTGACTAGCGCTCTAGCGCCACTGGCTTCGAATTCGAGACCCGGCGGAGTTATAGATGCTTATAATGGTTCGGGATCCACCTTAAATCGCAGGTCTCTATCTAATATGATTTTTGGGCATAGGGGTGACAATTTTACCCAGTAAAAAGAAACAAGTAACATATAAAAAAAAAAAAAAATTAAGTCAATTCCTACTTTTTTTTTCACTATATTGCAGAAAGTCCTTTATAAATAAAGTTGAAAATTTCCTCTTACATCTGACGCCATCTATTGGTGGATACATGCAACTTATATCTAAAAAAAATTTTAATTACTGAATTAATATTTGAAAAAACTGTATTAACATCCAGTATCATCCACTACAAGTTCAAAAAAATGTATTTGAACTTGAGTGCATGAATAAAAATATATATTTTATAATATTTTATTAACTTATTTTATTAAGATTTGAGCAAGATATATATAGGAAGAGTGTGAGCAAATAGTAGGAAGTGAAAAATAACTCATGTTTCGGAATCTACCAATAGACAGAAGTCTTTAGCCCACTATGGGACTGTCACGCCAATGAAGAAAAATAGTTATCTTGCAATATCCACAACTGTTTTTAAACGTCTGGACATAATATTCCACAAGTTGTTTTTGTAATTTCTGTGTCACTGTTCCTCCATTCTACGATCATTACTGTTTTCAATATGGTTTTAGTTTCAGTTTCGTGTCTTCGTACCCTCCAGTTTTCCCCAAATGTGTTTGAATAACTTAAATTCCTGTGACTGAGATGATATTTTCAGAACTTGTGTGTTTTTTTGAAAGTTTGAATATGAAATACAAAGTTATAATCCATGATAATTTTCTACCAAACTAATTCAATGTTATGTAAATTGCCAATAACAAAAATAGTAAATTGAGAAAAGAAAAAAAAATAGAAGAGGAATGAATATAATTTCCAGAAGATTTCGAAAGATCTAGTGATTAATCATATGAGAGATATTTATTAATAAATAATTGCATAAGAGTTGTGACTTCAACAGTCGTAGAAAGCACAACAAATTTACTTCCACTTACACTGTTTACGAAATAAATGCTTCTCTAATAGTTTATTCAATAATTTCACAAACCATGAGGAAAGAAAATTAATTTGTTCTTGGAAACGATATTGAATGAATTTTGTTTTTGGAGCTTCCTAGCCCCGAGGAGCTAATGCCCAAAATAGTTGACTTAAGAATAATTGTCCTGAATAATAGTAAATTTAACTAGTAAAACATAATAAAATTTAAAAATTTAATTTAATTTTCAAATAGTTTTTTGAAATTTATAAAATTTAATATAATAAAAACATTAAGAAAGTAAAACAAATAATATAAAAAAGTTTTAATCGGCTAGACCGATATACAGGTTATCCATGAAATTTAGAATTTAATTTAAGAGCAAAACACGTAACGGCAATCTTAAACAAACAAAGAAAGAAAAAGTATCTATAAATCATATTCAAGGCATATATTATGCTCATCAATTATGGTTCAAAACTGGGAAGAAGAATCCAAGCGATTTTATAAAAAAGCACGTAAATGAGATTTAAAATAAATTAAAAACTATAGAATGTCAAACAATTTTATAACTAAAGCAAGTGAAAGAAACTTAATAAAATGGCACGTGAAAGTAATTTAAATAAACCAATAAGAACAGCTTGTGAAAGGAATTTAAATAAATCAATAAGAATAGCTTGGGAAAGAAATTTAAAAAAATAGATAAATAAACCAATAATAAACTTTGAAAGTGATCCAGGACATCTCCGACCCGTTCTCCCCAGAAAAAGTACCATATAATTTATGGGTAATAGTAATAATAATAAATGGTGGAATTAAAGCTCTGTGTTTTTTTTAATGACAATATTAGGCTCATATGTCGTAATTCCTTGGATGGCAGGGTTTTCGTACCTTTCTAAAATGTTAAAGAAATTTTCAGAAATTGATTTAAGGAAGTCATTGAGAGGAGTCATTTTGATAGCATGCTGGGTTTCTTGTATTTCACATGAATCATTTAGCAGAGGTGAGTTGTCGGAGAGTAATAATAATGTTGTGAAGTACTTCTATGATATTTAAATTGGATTGCAATGCCAGATGAAAAGACTGGGCAGGCATAAGTTATTGTTATATGAAAAATATTCGTGTATTTAAGAATTACATTTCTAGTCCTGTCTATTAATGAGTGGAAAGATTTCTCTGAAGATCATGCCGAATTTAGTTTTAGTGTGTTCGAAGAGTTATCTCCAAGTGAGATATTGATCAAAATAAATGCCTGAATATTTAGTATCATTTTTTCAAGGCATAATATTGCCATTAATTCTAATTTGCGGTTTTTTAATTTTATGACCCAGAAAAAATAAACAATATTAAAAGCATTATTCCTCTCATAAACGACACACACCTGGAAAGGATCCATTAGGCCTTTAATTCTATGACATTCCAAGAAAGAAAGAGAGAGAGGGGTCAATACAATTTGCAGAAGATAACAAATGAGTAAATGATCGTTTGTAACCAAATATTACAGTATAGGAGGGCAGAAGACCGCTATTGTATTTTAGGGCTATTTGCTTATCATTTCACGGCTCATTAGCTTTATTGTACTAGCCCAAGTTTTGTATTTCTAGATGTCGTAAAAAACATACTTAAATAATAAAAACTCAGGCTGAAAGTGACCGTGGTGACACGTGTCTATCTCTGATTTATTGCCGCTCTATTTCTTAAGTTTTTATATCTGGTGGTAATCCAGTTTTTGTCTGTAAGATTTAAATACATTTTGAGAATAAAATGTTATTTGTTGGTGAATTTAATTAAAAAATCAAAAAAAAAATTATAATTGTTAATATTCCGTCTAAAATTTATAATTAATCATAGCATTTAAGATTTGCAGTTCTTTTGGAAACAAATGCTTTTGAAGAAAATCAATTATGCTTCAATTCAAATGCTACTTTAAAAAAATATTATTACAGATTTAGAAGTATTAGCAATCATAAAGAAAGAGAATCACTTATTTAAAATTAATTCTTTAAATAGTAGAGTTGCAGTTGAAGAAAAGAAGTTTTGTTAAAAGGAGTTAAAATTCAGTTATTATTTAATTAAAGATACTATTAATTATTTTGAATTGGTAGAATGCATGTAATTTAATTGCTATCTATGGTTAAAAAAAAGCAAATATTAAATAAAGTTCTATGTCTCAAATAGACTTTTATTTATAAATCACTTTTTGGTGAGTACCTCTAATTACCACATCATCATCCATAGCGCGACAGCCTAGAGTGGGCCAAGGCTTTCCTTTGAAGATATTTCCATGCATTCCTCTGGGTGACAAAGGTCCTCCAATTATTAACCTTTAGTACAGTACAATCTTTTTCAACTGCGTCTATCCATCGCAACTCCATCCTCCATCCTTTTTACAGGACATTCTTTCTAAATACATAAGCAGCCCAATTTAATCTATTGATCTTAATAAATTTTATAACATCTGGGTCTTTATAGCATTTATAAATTTCTGCATTGTACCATCTTCTCCAACAATCACTTTTCCTAATGCCTCCAAGAACAGCCCTTAAAAACTTCCACTCAAATATAATCAAATGGGCCTCATCAGATCTTGCCAAAGTCCATGTTTTATAGCCGTATACCAAAATAAGTCTAATAAGGGTTTTATATAACAAGAATTTAGTTTTCTGCGTATGAACTGTAATTTAAAACAGATTTCTTAGCCCAATAAAGGCCTTATTGGCAGACACAATATTCACCACATAATCTTTCATTATACAACTAGAGAACTAATAAATAAATTCAATTTTATCTCAAACAAAATAAATCCAATTTTTTCTTTTAAATTTTTTTGAAAGAAATTATAAAAAAAATTTTTATTAGTTGTTTTTTATTAAACACCTTATTTTTTTATCAGCATCAAACTTTTGTGCATTAAAAATACTGGAATCATCATTAGTTAAATTATTGTAAAAAAATAAGGTAGAAATTTTTTACTATTTTGACGGTATTAGTTTTCGATTTTCTTTACAAACACTATTTTGTTCTTAATTGCTAACAGATAAAAAATTATAGGGAATGCTGGGATAAGATGAATTGGCTTATTTAGCCAATTTATATTACGTCATGTTTGTAATTTTTTATATTAATACATCGATAATGATAATGACATCGATAAAGATACTTTCTTTTTGACCATAACTGAAGGCTCATAACTTATGTTTATTTTAAGGATAATTTTTTCTCCACGAGTGCTAAAATATAATTTTTTTATTGGCAATTGCAAATCTGGTAAAGATCTATATAAATTTTTTTGAGTCACATGTTTTTGTTGACATCAAGAACCTTACAGAAGGCAATAACAAGTCAATTCCCAATAATAAATTTTTCGTATAAATTAGTATATTATTCAGGTAAGAAGTAATTAAGTATTTCTGTATCATTTTACCACACAGATGATTTAAAAAAAATTTTCCTTTTTAATTTTGTATTTAAATATTTATAAAATTTATAATTTCATCTTTTTAAGGTGATAGAAGCTTTATTTATGAAAATATCGAAACAGCAATCAAGCATGGAAAAAAAAAAAGTTCTCGACTTATTAAGTTAAGAACTTATCTTATGTAAATTCTTAAGGCATCCGAATTAAAATAAGTAATTTGAGTAATCCATAACTTTTCAGTAAAAATCTCTGTCTAAAGTCATCTATATATTCAATATTAATAATTTATTTTTTATCTAATTATTTTCTTTCACATTTCACATAAGAGTAAAAATTCACGAAATTTGCATAGAATAATTAACATATTAAATCCCTGAAGTTTTAAGCTTAAGATATAATATTATATTCTAGAATTCACTTGAAGACATAGTTTAAAATTATTGATTGATACTGTACCAATAATATATATATATATATATATATATAAACGAAAATAAATATTTAGCTGCATGTCTTTTTTCTTTTTTAATTTTTTGGTGTCAAGCAATATTATTTGTCATTATTTTATTTAATTCTAAACAGCGAATTGTAAACTTCTTTTATCTTTAATATCTAAAATATATACATTAAGTTAATATTTTAAACTTCCCTTGCCTTTATATATGTATATCTATTTTATATATCCCATATAATATTACTGTGAACACAAGACTAAATAAACATATTTTTTCTTTTCCTTATGCAAAATTGATATTGTGGTATGAACTGATATCTCGCTGTGAGACTAAATAGTTCAGTGACAGGCGATTATTTATTGCGATAATGATGGACTTATGGTGATAATGATGAACTGTCAACAAAGTAATAATGAATACAATTTGTCAGCTTTGCCAAGTTTATGTCCTCTATCAATAGTGGACCAGATATTCCTCGGAATCTCTTGAAATTTCATATTTGCCAATGAATAGAGTGGCTAATTGGCAACTAATATGATAGCTGATCAGTTCTCATACAGGATTAAGATGACATACTGCTGTAATAAATCATGCAAAAATTTCTTTAAAATGTCCTGACAGTTCCAGAAAAATACTCAGTATTCATAAAATCATAGATTAGTTTACTTTCTTTATTAGTTCGGTTTAATATAAAACGTGTTTTTTTCGCCCATACAACTGTCACGCTTATCTCCATCCTTTGGCTGAAACACAATTAACTGTAACAATATATGGAATATTCTTTTTTTAGTCTACCTAGAAGACCATCTGTCCTTTAAACAGGTACTAGGTATAGTGTAATAAATCATCTCATAATCTCCCAAGTACAGCTGCGTTTGCTAATGTTCATATAAATCAAGCGCTAATGGCTTGTTATTGGAAATTGCAGGTATAAATAATTGTTTTTCCTTTAAATTTGTTAAAAAAAAAAATTTTTTAAAAACTAGATTCAACCGAATTAATAGATGTGCTATTAATTCTGCCTTAATTTAAAATTCAAAAATTTCAGTAATCACAGCAACGTATGCCATCTTACTATTTGGTTCTACATACTTATGTGAAGCTGTTGTTTCTGCAATGACAACAATTATAACCAACTACCGAAATAAATTTGTTAGAACCAGATTGGATCAACACAGGGTGTCGACCTAGATTTTTCCGATGAAGTTCAATCACATTGCAATTAAATTCAAATTATAAATGTAAATTTGTAACCTAGTTTACATATCTGCAAATTATTTGAAATAAATACACAATAAATAATTTGATTTTTGATAACACACGCATGTAACGCACACAAGATAACACACGTATGCAACGCACACAATATAACACACGCCTGTATACATATAAATATATATATCAACCTACATTACCTAAATTAAAAAAAATAATAATAATAATAAATTAAAATGAAAAAGACATATAACACTATAGTTAAATGTTTTTTTAATTTTTTTAAATTTATTAATTTTTTTTTTTTTGTATGGTGTAAAGCCATAAACCATGGGAAAAAAAATATTACTATGTTTTTATTATTATTATGTTGTATTTTTTTATTTAATAACATAAAAACCTTAACCTTTTTATTGTTAAATTGCTCTGTGACAAACTATTTTGTTAAAAATGTTTACTTTAGCTTCGTTCTACAAAAGATTTACGAATCAGAAAGTCATAATCTTTTTATCCGTTCTCGTTCACTTTTGCAATAATTAATTTATATTTAATATAATTTTTTAATCTTTAATTTTTTGTATTAATAAATAATTTTTATACAAAAATTTAGTAGTTTTAAAAATTCGCATGAAATTAAACCTGTAATTATTTGTGCTTTTTTTTAAAAATTAATTCTTGTTCATTAGAACTGTTCTATTACCTATGTTTAAAATATATTTTTTATTTTAAATTTCTTTTTATTTATATTAACTTTTCGTTTTACTGTTATTAGAATTAAAACCTATTTCAGAAAGTTTTTGAAGGGGAAAAACACTGAGAATTGCTACGTAGTAAACACGGAAATAAAGATTGAGATATTCCTGGAAAAAATGATGTCCTTTTAGTGGATCAGTCTAAACGGGTTTTATTCACTAAAATTACAATAATGTTAAAATAGCATCCTTTTTTCATAAAGATTGAGATATTTCTGGAAAAAATGTTGTTGGAAAATTCCCTTTAGTGGATCAGTCTAAACGGGTTTTATTCACTAAAATTACAATAATGTTAAAATAGCATCTGTACTGGAATGGTAGAATTTAAAAAATGGAAGCGATGAAATGAGGTATTACAAATATATCTATTGCACTATATATAGATAATATAAATTTCATTATTAAAATAAAACAAAATCACGTAGAACTGAAATTAAAACACGGAAAATAGAAAAGTTTGAAGCACGGTTTGTGAAAAACTTCAGCAGAATGAATAATAAAAGAGGTTTTTTTCCAAACTTTAATATAAATGAATTTCTAATATACTTTCGAGTAACAAAAATTCAGAAGTGAACAAAATGCAAATACAGACCAGCGTAATGGGCAATTATCATATTCAAAGTTTTTTTAACTGGATTATTTGGTCAAATTTAATAGCAGATAATTTTAAATAAAATGTGTAGTCCACTTGAAATAAATAAATAAACAATAATAAAAAAATTAGGAACAGTTATCTTAAAAATTAGACAAAAAAAAATTTGCTTTACTTGAGCTTCAACAGATGGCACTGCCTGTTGCTCCTGCAGAATACCTTTCTAAGTATTAAGTCCGTAGATTTTTTTTCTTTTTGATAGTTTTTTTCAAATTCTGTCAGCAAATTGTCTGGAAGTTTCTCTCACTTTTCTGGTGGAAAGTTGTTTGGAAAAGCCTTTATTCTAATTCCTTTTGCACTTCATGAAACAAAACAATTCCACAATTTTTAATTTTCCAATATTTTAAAACTAATAGTACCGAATTGAAAGCTTTAACCGCTACTATTTGCCTAATCTGCGATCTACAAACTTTTTTGATCGCGTACCCCAAGACGAAAATAATTAAAAATTGTACTCCATATCATATAATGTAAATATGTATGTATGCGTTTACTCAAAAATAAAATTATTTATTTTAAACAATATATATAAATTGCATTTAAATTAAGTAATAAATTTACATTTTAAAATAGAATTTAAGGTGAATAACATGATTGCATTTGTTGAGTAATATCTATTGAAATCAGCCGTAACGATCAATAAGAAAACCCCATATTCACGTGATATACGTTTATACAAACACAAGTGTTCATGAGCTTATGTCTTTGGTGTACCACCAAGTATTACTGTGTGTACCATTGAGATATTGTATCCCACTTATGAGACAGACCATTGGCCTAGATAATAACATTTTTAGAAATTTAGCATGCATATTCGTTTTATTTAAACTGATGGAAATTTTGGTGTGGTTTTAGAAATTTTTATGTCTACTTAAATACATAAAACAAATCAATAAAAGTTAAGTATTTATAGTCACGTTGATTAATCAATCAACTTTCTAATTAACAGCATTTATTATTAATAAAACTAAATATTATATGTTGCAATTGCCCGCTTGCTACATTTAAATGGATAACAAACTAAGTATGTAAGTATTTGAATCTTCCCATTTAGACTTAGTAAGATATGATGGGATAAAGTGGATATATTTAACTATATGTAAATAATTTGGCTATTCACACGGACATTTTGTGTTCAATTTGAAAGATTATAATTTATGCTATTCGCATCAAAATTTTCATCTGGTAAAAATTTCGAATATAAAAACTATTTAATTCATTAATTTTTTTCCTAATTTTTAATTTAACACACTTTCTGCAATAGAGCAAACTTAGAAACCTTCATTCTACTTTAAGGAACCCATTTTGATTGATGATTAAATTAAAATTATTATAGTTTTACATTTTTCTCTAATAAAAGTTTAAGTAACTGGATTTTTAACGTTAGATTAACAAAAGTATGTATTACAATATTAATTTTCCTTTTAGATGATAATTTAGAACTTGTTAAATCTCAATTAAAATAAATTGAAATCAAATAATATAATCTTTTTATCGAAAAGGAGTCCTCGAGAAGACATCGTTTCCATATAATTGACAGAGAAAAAGTTTTTAATGTGAAATCATTGTTTTTAATTTAAAGTATGGCAAATAAAAGTTACATTAAAATTACAAATGTATTGAAAGAAGCCTATTTTTATAAGCTCGTTTACAATTTTAAATTTTAGGATAAGAACAGGGTTTATCCTAGAATTTAATATTGTAAATGAGTATTTTGCTAAAAATTGCTAATTAAAAAACTTGTTAAATGCTTCTGATTTCAATGTGAATAATAAAAACACAAAACAAATGAAGCGTTGATCTTTGACTGATAACAAAATCAAGATAACTTCAAATATTTCTCTACGTCTTCCATACATCTAAGTCTTCCATTTTCGATCATCCTTTAACTTTCTTTTATAATTCTTTAAAAAATCTATTTCCTTTTATTTACTCCGAATGACCAACTACTGGATTTTTCTAGACCAATGAGGCATAAACATGTAAAGGAAGGCCGCATGTACTCACTGTAATTTATTCAAGGACCACACTTCAAAAAAAAAGTTCTCAAAAACTATCTAGCACGTACATATTTCATTTCTTTATGCATAATAAAGTCCAATTAAATAAGTCCATTATAATAATCCGTATAATTACTAAGTCCATTATAATAAAAAAAAAAAGCAAATAAGGAATTGGATGTAAGATATTACGTTAATAAATGATTTAGCATTTAGTTGGATTTTGTAAGCGCCAAATTAATTAATTAAATAATTTTTATTTATTGATTTCTTTTATAACCATGTCTAAAAATGCTTGTTCACATATATGCTGATGCATAAACAAGTTTCGTATATGAATGCATTATTCAGCAACGTTTACAATTACTTTCTTAGGCACAATTTTAAAATGGAATATATTTTTATAATAAATATCGGTACCCTAAAAAAATTACGTAAATATCCAGGTTGGAACCATGGCATCCAGGTTGGGACTTTATTGACAAAAGGTCTTATATTCTAGTCTGCAATAAAACAGAATGAAATATTTTTTAAACATTTAAAAGTTTACTGTTTATAAAACTATAATTTGATTATGACATTTATTTTAAACTTCCATTAAAATATGACAATTTTTAAAAAAAAAAAAAAAAAAAAAAAAAAAAATTTCATTTTCTAAATAAAATGGACATATGATGAGAAGGACAGCAAGTGAAGCATCGATTGGCTGTATGCTTCCCGCTGTCTGATAACCCTTGTCCTGGACTGATTATAAAAAAATTAATTATAATGGTTAATTATGAACAAGTAACATAAAAAAAAAAATTTAAGTCAATTCCTACTTTTTTTCATTATTTTGCAGAAAGTCCTTTATAAATAATTTTCATTCATTTTTTTAAGTTTATCTGGCGCCATCTATTGGTAGATATATGCAACTTAAATCTAAACAAAAAACTAAAATTAATTAATTAAATTTAATGAATCAATCAATATTTGAAAAAACTGTATTACCATCAAGTGTCATCCACTACAAGTTAAAAAAAAAATGTATTTGAACTCGAGTGGATGAATAAAAAAGATATGAACGATTGAAAATTTGAACAAGATATATATAGGGAGAGTGTGAGCTAATAGAAGGAATTGAAAAAAATGTGGTTAATTATAGAAAAGCTCCATCTAAAATAAGTCAATGCTTAAACACATAGTTCAAACGAATTAGAGACGGAAGGAACTTTTATTTCAGTTTCTCAATTTCAGAAATCTTTGCCAATATCGGACTGAAAAGAGATGATAAAGGTAATTCTATTCCTTTACAAGGGCAAAAGGATAACAGCAGTTTGAATGGAATATTAGTAGGATAAATCATGAGAAAAAATGGGAAAAGCTTATAGATGATTTATAGCATGATTGCCTAGGGATAGAATTAACTAAATTGAGCGGCCTCTACATCGACCTCTAAAGAAATACAGTCTTTAGGATAATTCTTAGTATGAATCCAGAGGTGAATCTATTAAGAATACAATGCTTAAATACTTCAAAGCAGGCACCTCGGTGTGAACCATAAATAAAGTGGGCACAGGAATTATCATTTTCAAGTGTGTCAAGTTATCATAGAGCTGTTCAACAACTCTCTGTCATTGATTGTATGAAACTTTGTTCATTTGAGTTTCACTAAATAAAAAAATTGTTGCATTCGTACAAAAATGCCTTATATTTTTCAATTTGTTATTTTGAAGTAATATAAAATATTTTAAAAACATTTTATTTATATGCAATTATAGTCAGATTTACATCGTGACTTGTGCTGTAATATAATATATTAGATACAAAATTTTTATTTTGATGTACAGTTATAATAGTCATCTATTGATCAGAAGTAATTTTAATTAATTTAGAATTAGTTTATGGCATTTTTAGGCTATTCATGTTTAACAAATGCAATGGCAGCTTGGTAATTTACGAGATAATATTTACGAGATGGGAATCATATAATGTAATCATTCATAAGACAAATTTTTATTATATGGTTTATTTTTTGAGAATTCCATTTAATTTTAATGTTAAAGTTCAAAATATTTTTTGTTCTTATCCTATCAATTAATGAAATTATTTTTGATATTTTGCATGTTTTAAAAAGATTCAAATATAATATTATGATACATAATAATATTTCATATTAGTGCTTATATGGTTTAAATATATAACAAAAACTGCTGTTGTATCCATCCATTGATTAGCTGTATAAATGAATGCAATGAAATTGATTATACTTTTAATGATAGTTGATTATATTTTACATAATAGCACTATTCTGTAAATATTTTAACCTTAGATTGCATAGGTTACTTATCTAATATATATACCGAATTCGAGCTGAATGCACGAAGGAATACTGAATACATAGAAAGTACAACTCGTGCATTTATGAAATCTTTTGATTCGCAATTGACCATTAATGTCCAATCACTACAAAAACAAAAAATGTCTTTCATGTATTCATCATCTATCTTCTTCTTTTTAGTTTGTTGAATTACGGTTGATTTAAAAATGAATAAATATATCTTATAATTTTACAGTTCTTTTCTGTATAACTAATTATTTTACACCGGTTTTTTTTTTCTTTCTTTTTTTCAAACCGCCCTGATTATGAATCCCCATAAGCCGTCATTATTGTAGGTTCCAACAATACCAAGAGTTTAAAAAATTCACGGACCTATTTACTTCCGTAATTGCAGAAATACACTCAGTTAAATAAAAAAATAAAATATATATTTGTATATTTCTATCACCTAGTCATTTTGAGGATTTTTCGTTTTACATACTGGACATAACATACTAGAAAACAACGTTTTTCAGTGATTTAGAAAGCTTCCTCTATAAGGAATCTATTCCCTAATTGAAGACTAACTAATATATCTATTCCTAATTTGAAGATGTTTTCGCTATCATTTAAGTGTGAATTCATAAAATGATTTTTACAAGGTGTAAAATATTTATGCAAGTAATTTAACTAACTCCCTGAAACTACAGCCCCAAGATCATATGACTACTGGCAGATTTCGAGACAGCAGTCATGTTTTTTTACAGGGTAGAGTTATTAACCCTATGGCCAACAGTCATATTAGACCGGGATATACGGTTTAAAGGGGATTCTTTATCACTACAAACATTCATGGCACGGCCGGGCCTCTAACGCTAAACCTATCGTACCAAGAGCCAGTCACAATGCCATCAGTCCCTATTTATGTAAATTCCAATCTTAATTTTAAAATTCATTTTATAATCCTTGCAGATCCGCACTAGAAAAATATATGCATCTAGATCATAAATCGAGCAACATAGGCATTATCTTCAGGTATCTACGCCTATTCCACACAGGTATCGAGTTTTTGGTTGTTATTGTAAATATATGAACTTGTTTTTATTTTGTTAAACTAATCTTCATATTTTCATAGCTTTCTTTCATATTAATAGTACATATTAGTTGAATATGTGATTCCCTTGATCAAAAGATGCAGCTTTTAGATTAATTTTTGACAGTAAGAATAATTTTCTTATATGAATAAACATCAAGAATTTAAACTAATACTGAATGTAATGGGAAAAAAATTAAATAAATAAAAATTATTTTAAAAAAAAATGTCGATATAAAATTGTATGATAGCGAAATTTTAAAACTATAATGATGCATAGATATGGATTCCTCATAAGAATTTAGTTAGGGAATAAAAATAAATTATGTCTGGGACTAAATGCCTTTACCTGTTAACGTTTATTAATTATGATGTAAAAGTACATAGGCTTGCAACCTCTGAATGGCATATGCCATTCTCTTGTTGTTAGAAATATTCTGAATTGATTTGTTCTTGAATTAATTTCTACTCATGGAACCTCAATTACAGTTTTATTCATTGGTTTCAATAAAATGCAGACATTTGCATGTAGGAGAAAGAAAGATGTATGCATACAAAATTTATGAAATCAGATAATACCTTCTTGTCATGTCTTTCTTTTTTATCCCTAGGAAAGTACATTAAAACTGTAAAAGTACTCTATTAAAGTGTAAAATTAGAGCTATCTATTATAAATTCACTTGATCAGCAAATTTAGATTAAGGAAAGGACGAAATGAAGTTTTTAAATGAAAACAGGGGTGAAAGGCAGAATTCGCATTGCAAGAAATTCTCAAAAAAACATTACTGATGACAGATGGAATGTAACAATAGAATTTCAAAAAATTAAGTATTTTTCTTTTTTTTTTTTTTTTTTTTTTTATGAATTTGAGGCTTTGGGGACTTTGACAATTACATGAATTTTTATCTATTAATAAGAAAATTTATTAAGTATAAATAATTACAAACATATTGATTTTATTTAATATATATAATGTAGCACTTTTTTTTTTTTTTTTTTTGTCTTACGGGAAGAGTTTTGGCATTCATTCCCAGAGGAGAGGAATGTATGTTATTTGAAAAATATATAATAACCCATCACTCAAAATTTGCGTACTGAATTTGATCACTTAAATTTGTATAACCCATCCCTCATCGTGCTGACAAGCAGTATTGTGGGTAGTTATATTACATGATTAGTGTTTTGTACTAATGAGAACAGCCTGTCACTCAAATCTGATAGCAGATATTCCGTATCATATTTAATGAAACTCAGGAAATTAGTGAATACCTGTGCGACCTTCACAGGTCTAGACAACTACAGATTGAATATGAACTATACTATGAGTTGTTCCTTCGTGATTGATGATCGACCACGAGTTGAGAAATGTCTACTCCAATGAGAAGTGAGAGAAATTGACCCCAAAGAGAGGTTTAAAAGAGGACTTAAAAGAGAGGTTTTGGGTGCAGAAATAAGGGAGTTCTGCGACGAGACGACCAGAGGTGTTGTTTTTCTTTTTCTCTTTGAAGTGACTAAATAGACCGGAGTTTCCGCCTGTTTTTCAAAGTGAACCTCTTGTGGTTTCGTGTATCACGTCGTGTGATATTTAAGATCTGCCGCAGATCAGGAATTAGATTCGACGTAGACTCGAGACTTGGAATGAACTGCACTTTAATTTAATCGTGCGTGCACTTTTGATAAAATTTATATTTTTAAATTATTATTTCTTGGCATAACAATGTAGAGATCATTATTTGTATTTATATATATCTATATCTATATCTATATCTATATCTATATCTATCTATCTATCTATCTATCTATATATATAATTAAAGTGTTCTCGTGAACCTGAAAATGGTCCTCTTCTTGAAGCCGTTATAGGTTTAATATAGGCCGAAACGGTACAATAATAATTTGAAACATGTTTTAAAAGAATATTTGAAAAAAAAATAGCTAACAAATATATTTACGCATATAGGGAGAGAATTTTAATTCTGTTTTGCATATAATTGTAACAAATTCTCAAAAACTCCAGATGACATGTAAGTATCTTCATTGGTAGTCCATTAATTAATAGCCCTTCCTTCCTTTGTAGCCGCAAGTTTGAACAAGAACACACATTTTAATTATGGGCTTGTGTGTCTCCATCCAGCCAGCCACCCCCTAAGTGTGCGGCTGACAACAACAACAACAAAATAGTTATGTTTAAAAGTAGTATCGTAGCAGAAACCAGTGATATAGGTATATAAAATCATTAATTCTTATTCAGTTCCTATTATTAGTTCACACTCTGCCTATATATATCTTCTTCAAATTTTCAATCGTTAATAAAATACTTTTTATTCATCCACTCAAGTTCAAATACATTTTTTTGAACTTGCAGTGGATGACACTTGATGTTAATACAGTTTTTTCAAATATTAATTCATTAATTAAATTTAATTAATTAATTTTAGTTTTTTTATGTTTAAGTTGCATGTATCTGATAATAGATGGCGCCAGATGTAAGAGGAAAATTTTAACTTTATTTGTAAAGGACTTTTATGCAATATAGTGAAAAAAAAAAGTAGGGATTGACTTTAAAAATATTATTTTTATATTACTTATTTTAATTATTCGAATACAAACAGGAGTACTTCGTAATAGAGATTATTAATTTTTTTTTATAATCAATAAAAAAAAATTATATTAAAAATATCGTTTTAAAAATTTAAGAGAAAAAAAAAAGCAAATGGTTTCAAATTATTTGCTGCATGAAAGTTCGGACTAAATATCAGATTTAAAAAAAAATAACTGATTAAATCGTTAACGAATCCTAAAAATCCGGTTTAAATCGTTAGCGTTATTCAAATAACGAATATTGAATTTAATGTATTAAAATTGAATTATTATAAAAGAATTTGAAAAAAAAAAGAAGATCATAATTAGAAGTTAATGATTGCACCTGCATAATAAAGTTCCCGTCTAATAAAACATATCTTTAAACAAATATTGCTTACAGAACATTGTCTTTTCTCCTCATTTACATCGGCGTTGCTTTTAAATGGCATTCTCTGATGTACGGAAACAAAAATAAATCGTAATAATCCGACTCATTTCAGCATTGAAAGGAACTAAAATAGATACTTTCCTTAACGATCCTTAATTGCTTCTTTCTTAACGGGCGGCCCGCGTGAAAATTAAAGCATTAAAAACCATCCACCAGCTATTCTGCAACAAAACCCTTTTACCATCGTTTACGTTATATTCACACATACGTTATATTCATACATCGTTATATTCACACTATCCATGAACATTTACCATAAAGAGACAGGGGTGTCTATCAATGATAAAATATTCGATGCACCTATGTTCAACAATAAAAATAAAAAAATTAGGAAAAACTTTATATGGTGAATCAGTTCATGTAAGCTAAATAAACAGTAAACTTTAATCAAATTTTACGTAATAAATAAAAAACAAGAAATTAATAAATTTGAATTGAAAAGGTTTGATTTGAAATTTGTAGTGAGAGACTGAGTTCTTGTGGCAAAACGGATAAAATAAACACTGATTTATTGAAATACTTAACATTTAACAAAAAAAACAATTGGATTGAATTGAGAAGTGGCCATAAATTTGAACACGTAAGCACGTTTCACTTGTGGGCTAGGGGACCTCAAGCCGCCAAATACAATAAAATAAAAAAAAAAAAAAAAAAAAAAAAAACGTAATTAGAAGTTAATAATTGCACCTGCATAATAAAAGTCACTCTAATAAAGCATATAAATTGCTTACAGAAATATTGCTTACAGAACATTGTCTCTTCTCCTCATTTACATCGACGTCGCTTTTAGCTTTTAAATGGCATTCTCCGATGTACGGAAACAAAATAAATCGCAATAATCCGACTCATTTCAACATCGAAAAGGACTAAAATAGATACTTTCCTTAATGATCCTTAATTGCTTCTTTCTTAACGGGCGGCCCGCGCGAAAATTAAAGCATTAAAAACCATCCACCAGCAATTCTGCGACAAAACCCTTTTACCATCGTTTACGCCGGAGCCATTTATATATTCGCTCAATCCAAAAACGTTTACCGGAAAACGAAAGGGAGGGGGGTCCATTAACTGATCTTAATTAAGGCTCGCTGAATTGAAATGATAGAACCAGAGGAATGCCCCCCAAAAAAAGCTGTTAAATACTCCCCCCACTCCATTGTGTTCTAAACACCTCGCATTTATTACGAGGGGGGCACAGAACGCTGCTTAAATGAGCATCGGGGATATCCAGTTTGTGGGGGGGGATATAAATATACACACAAACACCCATCAACCTCCATGCATTGCCCATTGCTGAATTGTTGTAATGGTTTCAAACGAGGCATTAGAAGGGGGAGGGGTAAACGATAAAAAAAAAAAAATAATAAATAAATAAACGGCCGTGAAGGGAGGGAAGAAAAGACTCTTTAGGGGGTAGGGGGTGGAGTACCGGAGACTGGCAGGAGCAAAACCAACATCCTAATGAAGGCAATCGTTCGGACAGGAAATTAGAATCATCGCTTTTCCAGCTCCTCCACCCCCTTTACCAGTTATCGCATCTCCTATTCCTGTTGGCGCTTCGGATTCAGGAGCTTATCGAACCTTTTTCCGTTCCACCCTTCGTCACAAAAGCCCATTTAGACCCTCCCTGCATTCCCCCCCCAGACGAGAAAGAGAAAAAAAAAAAAATAATAGGCACCAAGAGGGAAAAAAAAAAAAAAAAAAATACATAAAAGAATCAACCCCCAGACACGCGTGGCAATGCAGTGGTATAATACGAAGGACCCCTCACTGTGCGAGATTCATATCTGGTAAAAGCGAACTTGTAGTTTCTGAGGTCCCTTGCATGATCTTAGGGGATTAGTTGATTATTCACTTAAAGCCACGGGGGTGGGGGAGAATAAGCTATTAGATACATACCCTCCGCCCCCCCCCCAGTGTTGTCGAGGTGGGGTGGTTGGAGTGAAATATGATCGACGATGCGTTGATGGTCGAATTTGGACATAATCGTTTTGTCCAATTACGGTTCACTCCCGGTGTTTTTCGCCTGCGACGCGTCCATATATACAACCGGATTTTAATAACCTTTCTGCGGAAATTGTGGTTTCGTTATAGGAGGTATTTACGAGCAGCTTTTTGTGCTTTTTTGCTTGTTGTGTTGTTCGGGTAACGACATTTGGTTTCTGTTTGCGTGTTCGGCATCTTGTGCTTGATTAGGGACTCTTAATTCAGCTGAATTGCTGTTCAGAATGTCAGCGAAACAAAGAGGAAGTGCAAATTTGCAAAACAAAGTACGTAGAGATTTGAGATTGAATTAAAAAATTATCTCAATGTTCAACATGAAAATGAATAGCAATCCAAACATTTAAATAGAATTGGTTTTTGCAATTTTTTAGTTTTTGGCATCATGTAAAAAAAATTTTTCAAAACACTGCTTTTAGAATAAAGGATTTTTTTTTTAATTTAATTTTTTTTTTACAAAATTAGGTTGCTGTAAACCTGCTTGTAAAAAGCAAAATACTCTTATCTTAGGAATATTCTTGAATTCTATAAATTCTTCTACATGTTGTTAAACATATTTATACATAACAATATGTTTAATAGCAAATAAATATACAGTGCTTATATATATATGTAAATATATATCAAAACTTATTAAACTTAAACAAAAATTAACAATTACCATATAAGATCAATCGTTTTATATTGCAGTATGCTGGTCATTAAATAATTCTAAAAAAGGTAGGCTGTTAGTTTTTGAAAGAAAAATACTTTGAAACATTTTTGGTACTGTTAGGCAAAACAATGTCTACAGAATACAATATAACCACGGAATTTACAAAAAGGAGGAAGAGGAAGAGAAAGGCATCCCATTAGATGAGTTGATTCAGTCGAAAGAGATCTAAAGGGTGTAGAAGTTAACAGAGATCTATTGGAGATCTATTGCCGTGGACAAAAGTCAGATGGAGACTGCCTTGGCCGGTAACAGGCTGTAGTGCTGACGAAGAAGTATATATATATATATTGTTGACCATCGGTGGATCTCGTGTTTCACTTATGTTTGCCACGAACAACCCATCGAAGGGGGAGAGAAGGACATTTCTTTCGGTATGACTTTAAAAATGATTACATTTACATGTCATATGGTAGAAAAACACCCCAAGTCAGCTTTGCTACCGATATGAGACGCTCTATCCCCATTATCATAATCGTTATCCAGTACCTTAATTTCTGAACTATATATCAATATAAGTGTATCTGACAAGTAGATATGAAAGTAGATTTCCCTAGGGCCCAAAGCATGGGGGGGAATAAAGATAGTGACACGGAAATATTTATTGGAAGATTCGCTGAGTTATTTTTAAGTATAATTCACCACCGGAACTGATACACTTGTCAACGGGACGTATTATGTCCTAGGACAGCATCTACACCTTTGCCTTATTTTGAAAAATGCTGACCAGATATGATTTTCTTTGTGAAAAAACGTTGGTAATAGCTGAGAATTATGAGAGAATGGTTATGAGATGGATGGTTAAACACCCTTTGCCATATTTAATTTCTGCTGGAGATGTATTATGAATTGCAAAATAATTGGACATAATTATTATTGAAAGACAGGTGAAGACTTAAAGGAACCTTAGGGGTAACAGCCCGCATTTTCGTGTCGTGTGGGAGGAAATTTACAACAGCCAGGACAGCAGGCAGACGCTTTACACATATTGCCACAATCTCCATCGAGCCTTCTGGTTTCTGAAAGCAGTGACTACAATTATACTGCCAGCGGATTCAAGGCGAGATGTCGTTGGGCCACGAGTTAAGCAGCAATAACATTTTTCAAATTAATCACGAGCAATTACTGCAGCATATTAATAGGATTAAGACAACTCAGATATATTACAAATTCATCAGATAAACAACTGATTATCTGATGTGGCCCAATAGCACCTCCTTTTAACTATCAATGTTTTTTCCTTCATCAATGTTTCTCAGATGCAGATAGGAGTTTTAGGCCCCTTCGGGGCCAGGGCACTCCGAAATCCTGTAAAGACGAAGAGACGCCCAATAGCAAATTTTTGTCAGATATATGCATAATGAAAGTATACAGGATTTCGAACAACAAGGATGCTACTCTTACATTTAACGAATTTTTCTCAAATAAAAATTTAAAATAGTAACACCAGTCTTTACAAAGGATGTTCGGAAAATATTTTCCTCCGAAACTTCTACTGCGGTATACTTATATGTAGAAGAGTTCAGAATTGTATCATGAACTTTGCAATGCTGTCCGGCTCGTGGTTCAGTGACAGCGAGTTCCAGCTGGTGGCATAGGGAGAAGGCTCAGTCCGCTGGCGGTTTTGTTGTAGACGCTGTTTCAAAAAGCAAGGATACTCGATAGCGTTTGGGATATTCAGCTCTTGCCTTGTGAGTCTGAATACCTAGTGGTTTTTTCCCCGTGTTTTCTCCCATACGCTACACAATTTTGGGGCAGTTTCCTTAAAAGACCTCCCGGAAGGCACTGCTCCCCTTCTTCAACGACTCGGAGCCAAGTCAAATTTTTTACCTACGGGTGCTCCATCACAACAGAACCTCCTTTCCCTCCCTCCTTTCTTCCCTGAGACCGCACGAGTTCCATGTAGTCGGTCTAAAATGTTGCTATCGACCAGGCGAAGTGGGATAAGAAAAGAAAAAAATAAATAAATAAAAAATAAAAACATTGCAATGCCATTAAAATCACTAATTTCATTAAAAAAAACCCTAGGCTTTTAATAGGCATCTATTTTTTAAACCCATGCAAAGATATAAATTTCGAATTCTAAATCGTATTGCTACATCAAGAAGTATGGTGACTATAAAAAAAAAAAAAAGGATCATTATTATAGTTGAAAGAAGAATTTGTTATATTTAAAGTTAGCAGAAATTCGTCTTTACTAGTTTTTTTGTTTTTGCCTCAATGAATTATTGGTTATAAAACTGTATTAGTTGGCAGATATAATTCAAAAATTGAATGGTTTAAACATGTCCCTTCAAAAGAAATAATTTTAACATATTTAACGTATAAAATTGAAATTTTAGTAAAAAAAAAAAAAAAAAAAAAATATTAATATAAAAAATAGAGTAGAAAAGGGACCTTAAGACAAGAGTTATAGATACTTTTATAATTGGAAATAAATATTTCAAATGAATTCAAAAGCTACATCATCTAAAATATCTGGAGACATAATCTAAATAATACTTTAAATAATAAAGTTTTGATATTGAAAATGAAAATTGAATTTATAAATACTATTGTATTGAGAGGAATAATGTCAGCCATTTACCATTAAACACTCAAAAAGAATTTGTTGGTCTACTGAACGATGCCAGTTTAAAACTTGAGTTTCCCAAAAATTTATTTAATGAATTTTAACTCGTTATTAGGAAGAAAATCCCAACACATTCTGAAATGGCTCTAATTATATTTCTACCATTTTGAACTACGTATTTATGAGTAAAGACATTTTCAGTATTAAAGCTTATAAAATTTAAAAAAATGGTCAACCATAAAAAGTTGAACAGTGTATTTATTCGTCAAAAATTTAAATTTTTATATAAAAGCAAACAGGCACACTCATTATTATGAATATTTGGACTTGTCATTATTCCATAGTAAAATTATATTCTTAAGTATATTAAAGAAATAATGTACACCATAAGAATCATACGTATTATAAAGTTGTATCTTATATTCATTGTATTAATCTTATGCAGACATTCAAAGGATCATAAAGAAAATTTATTTATTTTATTGTCAGAAATTATTTTAATTTATATTTCTAATATTTATAGTATTATATCCATCATCATCATGATCACCATCATATTTGGTTCAACAACTCATGACCAAGGCCTTCTGCCTATTGGCAGAGTATATCTAGGACCATGAAAATATTTGATTGGGTAAAAGGGTAATTCCATTTTTATTTAAGTATTTGTAAATTTTATATTAATAATATTGACATTCTGGTATTTTAAACTGTTTTTAACGTAAAAAAAACAAAACACTGTGATTTTATCGTAATAAACATTAATTTTTCATCAATATATCGTTCAATTTAAAGCTTCAGGACTGACTAACGCTATGTTTTGTAATGAATGCATGCCATTTGACATCTTATATTTTAATGGATTTAATGATTTGTTACTACTATTATCTAAAGGGGATAATACCGAATTCATGCATGAAGTTCAAAAGTCAGGTGTATTTACTAAACGATATGGGTCAATGATTCGCTGACTTTAAATCTTTTCAATCAACTTAACAAAAGAAGTGACTGCAGCTTAAGGTTGAACAGACTTTTAGCATTTCATTTCGTTCTCCATTTGAAGAAAAGAACAGGTGAATGAGGTAGATTGACAGGTAGGGTGAACAGTACATTCACTGTGTGAACAATGAATGTACTGTTCACACATTCACAGATAGTGAGAAAAAATAAGGCCTGTGAAAATGTACAATCTAAAAGACAGCAAAGCAAAAGTGTTGTAGCACAACGATCTATGGTTGCTTTATAAGTATATATTGTAGAAACATTAAGCAGACCAAAAAATTAAAATAAAAACTATCTTGGAAAGGATAAGAACTAATTGGAAATGAAAATTTAACGAACAACAAATACATCAAAATCTTAGTGTTTAAAAAAATGTTAACGTTTCATGTTAGACAAGATTTATAGCCCTCTTCAATTTTTTTTAAGAACCTTTTTCTTTATTACATTAAAGGATCTTGTATTACTTGTAAAATTTTTTAATTTATTTGCTGAAACATGCATAGCAAGATGTCTTTAATAAACATTAAAAAAATGAATGCATTGCTGTCGAAAGAGTCAATACTTTAATGACACTTAATTACGAATTTCTCATCAAAACCTATTCAAAAACATTTACACAAAACTTTGAAATATAATGAACATTTTACAATATTTCTGTTATACCTTTTTAATAGGCGTGTACATAATATTTAAAAACAATGATAACTAAGACTAGGCCCTTATAACTTTTTTTTTTACGTATTTTTATTTATTTCTATCGTGAACATGATATAATCCTTTTTAGAGAACTGTGGTGACTCCACAAATTAAAGCCATAAAAAGTAGAGCAATAAAATAAAAAATAAATAAGAGTATCAGTTATTTTTTAATTATCTCTTTTTTTTATTAACTCAAAGGGCATGAGACCACCGCTATGTTTCAACATTTTACAATGAAGGAGCTAATGGCCCTACGCGACCAAGGATCCGTATTAATCTACAATAAGAGAATAAGAGTATCAGTTATTTAAAACAGTTTAATCTCCTCGCCCAACACGAAAAACTTTCATTTCAAAACCTGTTATTTAAAATAAAGCTTATTTTCACGCAATTTTATTCATGTGCGTTTTAAAACTGCCATGTTTGTTGCTAATATAACGATTGTCCACTATCAAGACACGTGCTCTGTAGTTCCTTTTGAAATTATTGACTTTCAAAATATAAACAGATTATTGTTTCAACATATTCAAAATAGTGTGTGAGGATCAGTTTATGTTTATAAAAGTTAGTTTAACCATCAGGCTTAAGAGGCTTCTCTGTCTGAATTGGGTAGTGCTTCTTGTAGTATTTGAAAAATTGCTTCTTCATAAAGTTTCATAGTTATAAAATTTTATTATATTCTTGTCACAAGTGAATTAGGTAGTTCTTGTGAGAATTCTGCTCTTTAGGGTTCCGATTTCGCAAAGTCGCTTTTGCCGCGCTAAATGGAATCGCCAAAACCGCAGTATTTTGTAATCGCAGCGGCCATTTTGTTTGTTTAGAAATCGCCAAAACCGCAAGGGAAAAGAAAATCGCCTAACAAACAAGCGGAACTCTAAAGTACAGAACTCTTGTTCTCGTAATATTCTGACCAATTGCTTCATAAACTTCTTGTTATTGAGCATTGGCATATTGGCACTTGTATTCGTTCAGCAAAATAGTATGATCACACACGATAAATTGAAATTCGTGAAAAGATTTCATTTTTTTTTTTAATATGGATAATGGTGTGTACAAAAATATTAAATTCTTCTTTAAAATTAATGATATTTTTCTGAAGAATGATATTTGTGAGATTTGTCATGGTTTTATGGTAATTGGAGAATATGTGACTATATGAAATACAGGTGATCTTCAGGTATGAGGTCGGGGACATGGAGATAAGTCAAGTCAGGAACTCGTCGAACCCAGTGCCGCCCAGTCTTTTAATCTGCTATTCGTCTATAGAACATTTCTGAGAACTGCCAGGGACTACGATATGTCCCCTGCTATATAGTAGGGGACATAATAAAAGGGTCTTTATTCGACTGTCGGTTTTTTAACATTGTAAGTCTAAAAGCGTTTTATTTTATAGAATTTAAAGTGTTAAAGAATCTTTGAAATGTATGAATGACAATGATTGACACGGCAATTCTTCTTTTTTTTTTTTTTTCTCCGCCTCAAATGCTCATATTGACGTATGATAAATTGAGAAAACGGGTGACATTCTCGGATTCACGTGTGAAAATTTCTCATTAGAGACGTTATTTGTGATTGAATTTTTTTTTTATGTTTTTTTTTTCATTTCTTTTTTTCCTTATCTGCCTGCTGTTGGGCGTGAAATAATGAAGTAGTCCTTTCAGCAGAAAAAAATAAGTAAATCAAAAAAAGAAAGACTTTTGTCTTATAATAATAGTTCTATGCAATTTTTTATCTGTTGCTTAAGAAATATTAAAGTAATGCCTTTATTATTGTGATAAACAAATAACTACTAGTAAATAACTAACGTTGTAATTCTAAAAGCTTGTTATTTAATGGAATTTAAAGTGTTAAGGAATCTAAAAAATTTCTAAAAGTATAAAGGACAATGATTGACACTGCAATTCTTCTTTTCGTCCGCCTCTAATGCTTATGTTGACACATGATAAATTGAGAAAATAGGTGAACTTCTCAATTTCACGTGTGAAAATTTCTCATTAGAATCACTGCTTATACATGCTATTTGTGACTGAACTTTCTTTTATATTTTCCTCTTCCCCCCCTTTTTTTTTTTTTTTTTTTCCCTCTGCCTGGTATATATATATATATAAACCAGACAGAGGGGAAATTTCAAGTGTCAAAATTTCAAGTGTGTGTGAAATTTCAAGTATCATGTGTGAACATTCGAGAACGGATGAATAAACTCAGGAATAAGCCAATGTTTAATAATGCACGAGATATATGAATGTTGAATAGATCAAGAACTTCATGAAGAATGAACTGTTCAAGAATCTCTAAAAGAATATGCAAAAGTAAGATAAATGTTGTCGTAAATTAAGAATGAAGTATTCCGAATTCTATTAGAAATTTTATCACCCACATTACCCAAAAGAATCATAAAAAGAAAAAGAATATATCTAATTTTGAAAATTCTGGGCATAAATGAAGAATGAAGTATTCCCAATTCTACAAGAAACACTATCACATTCAATGGCCAAAAGAATACATCAATGTTTGAAAATTATGGGCATAAATGAAGAATGAAGTATTTCAAATAAAATCTTATTGTATTTGGAATACTTCATTCTTCATTTATGCCTATAATTCCCTTGCATTGCATTTTTAAACACTATACAGCTCCATAAGCACGGGAAAATGCTAAAAGTGAAAAATGTGAAACTTCAAGAAGAAGGAATTGATCAACGCACTACGAGTACTTTTAGATATTGGATATCCAAATGTTTAAAATCCCAAGCCAAGACGTGCAAAGTTCTTCAAAACCATACCACAAAACACTTCAAACAAAAGCCAAATTCTCCAGAAAACTCTTTAAGACTAACATTATTTATGAAGCATTTCAAGAGTTAAGGGGCCCAAAGTACCATTTTCCGCCAAAATTTGAAATGAAATTTTATTTGCTTCGGATTACACCACGGACCCCTAACCAGGACAATATCATGTTCACACATGATAATAAATAAATAAAAGATAATAAAAACAAAGAAAAGAAATCTTCGTATTGATAGATCTATGCAATTATTTATCTGTTGCACAAGAAATTATAAAATAATGCCTTTATTCGTATGCTAAACAAATAAATACTACAATAATTAGTAAATAACTAATTTCAATAGCGCATGACGATTACAGATTTTATGACAGAAAGTCAACGATTTACCTGCAAATACTTTAAATAAGAAAGGAAAGGCTATCATTTGAGTAATTTGAGTTACAGGCAATTTTTAATTCTCTTACACAATGTTGTAAATTAAATAAATGGCGGGAAACATCTAATTAAAGCAACACAAAATAGCACGAGCTAAAATAAAATATTTATCAATGTAAAAATAAGATTAAATATATAACCGTAGGATTCAAAGAGAAAAGCGAACAATATAAATTCGTTCGTTTCGACTAAAGAAACTATATAAACGAAAGGCAATTCAATTTTTCTTGATTATCAGTCAAAGACTAAAGCCAGTACAAAATATTTTCTTAAAGAATGTTTTCATTTCTCTCTACTACATATAATAAAGCATTTTTTTTTTTTTTAGAACGCTTGCCTCAATGTACGTTCCAGAAATGTATTACATTTGTTTATATTCTGTATTTGAAACTCAGGAGTATTTAAAACTAAAATATTTGGGTTAATTAATTCTATTAGCAATCTATTGTACCAGCCCACCATCTAATGAGCATCTTGTTCACCAGATATGAATCCATTTGATTTCTATCTTTGGGGTCTTATGAATGATTTGGTTTACAAGAAGAAGCCTTATCAAGTCTCAAAAAATCTAAAACTTTCGTCTTTGCAAGCCTTAACAATTTTAAATTTGTAATTAACAATTCTTCTGAAGGTTACCATTTCAAAAACCTTGTCCATTAAATTCCTTTTCCACATTTTCTACAGTAAATAAATGTTTGTAGTATTATCTGCAAAGACTCAAAAGAGTTATTTTAGTTCAAATTTGTTGGTTAATAAAAGTCCCCTGTATATGACTTTTCATTGACTCGTCAAAGTGCATTGTATTTTTAAACAATAGTAAAAAAAAATATTATTTAAATAAAAAAAAAAAATAATAATAAAAAAATAAAAAAATAAAAAAAAAAAAAAAATTTTCAAACTTTTAAAAAAAGATTAAAAATATCGGAACTAATTTTTTCCACTAAATTATAAAAAGCTCGAACTTTCTAATTCGATAGAAAATTTTAATTAATTTTTTAGAAAATTAATCACAATTTTCTTATACTACAAAATCATTTCAAAGACAAATGTAAATTAAAGTTCTGTTAGAAAGGTAGGAGTGGATAAGCTTGATAATCGGCTGTGAAAAATTCAGGTTAATAAGTTTAAAAACGAGTCCTTCAATCCACATTCTGTCAAAATTGAAAATTATTTATTGTATTACGTTTTTAAATTTTTAAAAAATGTAAATTAAATTTAATTGGTAATACAAAATCAAAGACAAAAATAAATTAATATACTTAATTTTAATATAAATAGAATTTGTGTTGTGTTTGTAGAATTGTGTTAATGCAATAACAATTCCTCAACTATCAAATAATCTTCGAAATCTAGGATAATTAAATAATGGTATTATTTATTTAATTATTCAGAAAAAAAAATGACATAAGGAAAATTTCATTTCTTTAAGGCAAACTTGAGAATTGGAGCTCTTACATAAGAGGTATCACAACTTCGTTCTTTTGAAGGGTTTCTTTCAAGGTTGTGCTTCCTCACAATTTGACCAACAATGAATTTCGTGTGGGAAAATACATTGTTACCGGTCATTTTAAAGAATACCCATGAAATTCGCCTTCTGCGTTTTTATTTTACCTGTATGGTGCTTAGGATTTTCTTAATAACTATAGCTATCCCTTTTTTCTTTGAATTTTTTTCTCCCCTGGAATTTCACCAACAAGGAATACACTAACATTGAATTTCGCGTGGGAAAATACATTGTTAGTGATCATTTTGAAGATTACCTACGACAGGGAAGGGCAAACTTTTTCGGCCGCAGGCCAAAAATAAATAAAATTTGGCGGGCCAAGATAAAAAAAACTTTCTGAACTTTTAAAATCAATATACAAGTATTTCAATTTAAATATGTTAATGAGATGAATGAAATTGCGATTTCATTTTTAAAAGTTCCTTATATTGAGGTTCGAAGTGAGATGTACTAATTCTAAGGTCAGTCTATTTCTGAAATAATTCTTTCTAAGGTTCATAGTTGAAAACACTTGTTCACATATATAAGATGAAGCAAATATAGCACTGATTTTCACCACTATTCACAATGATGCTATATGTCCGAAATCATTCCATACGCAATCAAAATATTAGAACTCCCGCCAAAAGAAAAATCCACTGGATGGAGCTTAAAATGCGTAATCTGTCCCATATGATGTCTAATTCACCTATATTGGATTCCCATATGCCTGCTGCCCGAGAAAGAGATAACGTTTGTTGGCGCTAATATACAGCTATAACTAATAAAGAACTTCTGCTTTTAACATTTTACCAATTGAAAGCTGTCTGTGATTGCTATTTCCGTCGATTTATGTTTTGTAGAACAGAAATAGAAAAGTATCAGTATAGAAAAAGATCATCAGTCCTTTGATAAAAATGAAGGGGAAAAAAAATTTAATCAAAATAGAAAAGGAGATGGATATATAATATATAAATATATATTTCATTTAATTGTCTGTTATATATTTCATTTTTGCCTCGGACCGGCAAATTAAAATTCTATCCGCGGGCCAGATAGAACCTTCCGGCGGGCCGTAGTGTGCTCATCCCTGACCTACGACATTCGCTTTCGGCTTTTTTACTCTTTCACTTACATGTATAGTTCTTTTTTTTTTTTTGTATGATAATAACCAGAATCATCCCTTTTTTTCCTTTGAATTTTTATCCCCCTCACCTGGAAAGAAATCTTAGAAATTTTTCCAGTTTTAGATCTTCTTTTGGAGATCAATTGACAATCGTAGATAACGTTACACAAATCGAAACATTACTCAGATTGACACTCTGAAGGGCTTAGATAAGTATATTCTTATCCTAATAACAAAGATAAGATTTATACATTAAAAAGTCACCTAGTAACGAGAGAGATTAAAAAAAAAAAAATTTTTAACACAATCTTCATCTTTCTACTTACAATTATAGCACAGCAAATCTTTGTCGAATACTGGGGTTACACCTTTAATACATTTCAAGTATGGCAAAATCTTGTTCCATATTCTATGGGAAAAAATGAGCTAAATACAGTTAAAATTAAGGTAGTATGTACAATTTGAAAAACATATATATTTATGTGATTCAAAGGGGGAAAATATTAATTGAAATTTTCATTGTTGTTTAATGCAATATTATATAATTTAAAAAAAAAAACTGTCGAAGGGGACAATGATTAAGATAAAATGTCATTCTTCCTCTTCATTCTTCCTTTGGGTCAATCTCCATTGCAAAATCAAACAAGCAATTTTTTTTAGCAATTCGTTTAACTTCTAAGTTAAAGGTGTTTTACAATCTGCACTATCACTGCTTCCACTATAGGCTATTGTTACATAGTTACCCTATTCTGTATTCGTTATTCCTCAGTTAATTGCCTTTTTTTTCTGAATGAGAAAATCATTCACTACTAAAGCATTTTTCCCTCGGGAAGAGATGTAGCATTTTGTTCCCCGAAGAGAGGAATATATATTCTTTAACAAGTACATAATATCAACCTAGCGCTCAAATTTGACAGCAGATGAACAGTGCTATGGATAATTATATTACATGTAATTAATATTTTAATGAGAACAACCTGTCACTAAAATCTGACAGCAAATATTCAGTGTCATGGATAATGAGAACTCATGAAATTAGCGATTGTCTGTTCGATCTTCACAAGTCGGAACAATTACTGATGGGATATGGACTACATCATGAGTTGTTGTACCGTCATGGGTGGTCGACCATGAACTGAGAAAGTGTCTACTCTAAAAAAGTGAGGGAAGGTGACCCTCCTCCCTCTTGATGGATTTTCTTAAAGGAGGTTTTTTGGAAAAGAAGAAGGGAGTTCTGCGATGAGTCGACAACATGTGTCGTCTTTTTTTCTGAAGTGACTGAACAAGGCGGTTTCACCCTTGTGGTTTCGTGTATCACGCCGTGTGATAATTAAGGTCTGCCGCAGACCAGCAAATTGATTCGTCATAGACTCTAGAACTCTGAAAATCTCCATCTTTGGAGTGAACTGCACTTGCGAATGAAGTTTAATTCATTATTTTTTATTCTCTGTAAATAATTTGTAATAATAAGAGTTCTATATATATATATATATAATGTTTGTAAATAAAAATAAAAAGTGTTCCCATGTAGCCCTCTTCTTGAAGCTGTTATAGGTGTAGTATAGGCCAAAATGTTAAACTACTAATTGTTTTTGTAAATTTCTTTTTTTTTTTTTTTCAATTGATATAAATCTTTTAGAATTGTTGATGCCAGAGTTATGTAACATTCTGAAACACACAGCACTATGAATTAAATTTTTGCCTTATTAAAAGGGACCTCAATGTTGGACCTATTCCAAATTATATTGTAAATTTCTAAAAAGTTATAGAAAATAAATTACCTCGGATTAATGCCCTCAAATTAGCAATGACTCTCAAGGTCAACTATCTTGGGATTGCGAACTTACAAAAGCGTATCCGGGATATATGTATGTTTAGAGTGACTTTCTTCTGTGTAAAGACACCGAGGTTGATATTCAGAAAAATATTGTTTATATCGTTTAAATCCTTCCATCACAGCAACTATTGTATATCTGAGATTGTATATCAACTATTGTATATCGATCTTACTTTCTGTGATCAGGCACATCGATAAGTTCAGTGCAGTTCCGCAAGTGATCGCCATCCATATTGGCGATCCGACATAATGGGCAGATCCTAAGACAAACGAATGCGGGGGATCAGGTAGTCATAGCGTGTTGTAAGGCGGAAGCGTGCGAAAGCCTAAGCGCGTTCCATGTGCATAGCAATATGACCCCCTTGTGGCAAGGCATTTCCATGTTTTGTTGCCGCTCAAGTCCTTGAGGCTTTTGCTGGTGAAGTTATCGATGACTGCAGTGAAATGGTTTCACGCGGTCCTGAGTGTTAGTGGAAACTCCGACTGATTGGATTTGGCCCCGCGCTTTGCCATGATATCGGATCTCTCATTACATGGGACTCCCAGATGATTAGGAACCCATTGTAAATGAACAGCCGCTGGTGAGCAGTTCTACCAGGTTTGTACGGTACTGGACTTTCCGCGGACAGTCTGATCGTTGCTACTCAGTAATGAAAGGGCTGCCTGGAAATCGAAGAAAGAAAACAGCAAAAGCCTCCTGGACTTCACATATTTATCCGTTATAATTGTTGCTGTTTTTTTTTCACTTCACTAAAAGTTGAACCGGTGAGTTCTTTTTTACCATTTCTACCGTATTTTAGTTAGGTTTTTATTACACTTTTATATCCTTTTCATAGTCATAATAAAAAGGGCTAGTCTTAAATCTCTTTTAAAAAAATTATAAAAATTTTTTTGGCTCTGAAAAATGCCTTTTTTATTTTGGCAATTATATACAATGCATTGCACTATTTGCACCTGCAACCGGTCCTAACTGTATCGAATTTTGAAATTTAACTTTAAAAATTTTTCTTTTATTTCAAAATTCAATTTCTTTTAAGTTTATCAATAGTTTTTAATACAAATTTTTTATTTTGAGGCGACTTTATTTTTGTAGATTCTTCAATGGCGCAACTGTCCCATAGTGTGCCAAGGCCTTCTGCCTACTGGAAGATTCCGAATCATGTGGTGGTGTTTTCCTTTTTATGAGTAGAGTTGTCAGCACTGAGCTCAACAGTCATATTAGACTGGCTTAAAGTGCATGATATCTATGGTAAGGCCTGGTCTCGACCCCGATACCTATGGTACCGAGGGCCAGAGCGTTAATCATTAGGCCATCAAGGTACTTTTTGCAGTTTATTAATGTTAATTATGCAGTCACATTAATTATGTAATTCAATATTAAATCTGACATTAAGGAAGAGAGGGGTCAATGGAACTCCGTAATCAATAGCCAGTTGCCAGTAAAATGGAATTGAAACATATGATAAAGCGTATGTGCAAAATCGGGTTTTGGAAAAGTAGGTTGTACTGAGTACGAAAGCGGCAATTCTTATTTATTTGCATTACTTCTTTTAGCTTTTAAAATTCAAATTACTTCAGTTAGTTAATTAATTTTAATTTAAGTTAGTTAATTTTAAAAATTAACTGTTCAAGCAAGATACAAATATAAAATATTTATGTCATGAAAAAGGTAAGGCATTGAAGGCAATCCCTACACTTTTCTAATTGTTCAAAATAATCTTTTTAAATTCATTGAAATGAATTTGTATTTAAAACAAATGTTAGTTCGCTAAGCTTTTATTGTTTTCACAAAAGTAAGGGAATGAAAGCTTTGAAAATGTTTCAACACAATGATACTCATTCAAAAGTTATTTTTGTCAAGATAGAATTTCGAAACGATAGGATTGAATGAAAATTTCACTGACATCTAATATAACTTTCCAAGGACTTACAAATGAAAATTAAACAGTTATTTCGCTATCCTTTGGCCAAGACATTTTAAAGTAGAAAGGTTAATCCCTATCGATATCTCACAAGGATATATATGTGAATGTATAGTTGAAATTTCACTTTATTGCATATTTGCATCCAACTTTGCTTAAGAATAGGTAAAAATGATAGAATAACAGGTTTTCTCGAATATAGTAACTTTAAGGTTAAAGTATGAAAATAGGCACTGCATTCTTAAATAAAGTCATTTCATGCATCAACCAGCAACTATTGAAGTATTAAAGCTACGCTTGTAAATTTGAATTAGCCTTTCTACAAAATGCATGGATAATTATGGAAAATAACAAACCTAAGAATTAATAAATATTATTTTTTCCAGTAGACTCGATGTCAATAACTAAATTATTTATTATTATATCATTCATCTATTGGTATACAAAATTTGCCTTAGAATTACTTAATTGAGGGTTCAAAATTAAAGTTCAGGGAAAAAAAGGGGACACAAGATTTTAAATTCTTTTATAAATTTTAGCCTTAGCTCAGTGATAATGTAAAAAGCAAGAGGGCTCAAGTCCAAATCCACTGGTGGCTTTCATTGCAGTTATGCATTGAAGAAATTCACTAATTATTAGCGATTATGACAAAGTATGAAAGCGCCTCTGTCACATAGACTGGTGGGAGGGAGGTGTCACTCATATGAAACGTATGGCAGTTACATCTTTAAATCTTCTTGGAAGACATTGTCCTACTCATCATCACAGCTTGGTGATGTACATTAATATAAACCCCATCCGTTGTACAACTACTGAAAAAATCTTACTATTCTTGATGTTTGAAGTCTCATGATTTAGGCTTCCACATTCTATGTAATTTTTTTAAAGCTAGACCATCAATACAATTTTTATTTATCATCATTTTACATTACTGTGAGTCCTATTCGTAGCCCTATGGTGGTGCGTGTAAACGAAGAAATGAGAATTTTATTTTCATTGGTGAAATGTATTACAATCACTGTTTAGATAAAAGAGTAGACTTATGTAAATAATGACAGAATGTACAAGAAAAATATTCACTACAGATGATAATAAAACCATTTACTCATTTTATTAAATTCAGAAACACTGAGATAGAGATAAGAGATAGCATAATAGATGCTAATGAATAATTTTTTAAAAGTAGATTATAATTTCGATGTATTATCTTAAAAAATTTTATAAATTGTTTTCAAATTTATGTTACTAGTTTACCCAAAAAGTAAGTTTCCTCATCACCAACAGTTGACAGGCATAAAAAGTTCAGGATGACTATAGTATCGGCAGTTAGCACTTCCCAATCGCTTGCACTATCACCACTGCATTGATTGAAAATAATGGCTCGTAATCCTTCTCTCGCCGACTGCTAAGTTAGGTATATAATAAAACTTTTTGGTCGTAGAATAGTGTGTTAGGTAGGTTCCGAAGAACAAAACACTCGGAAGTTGTCCAGACGAATTGTCCATAGATTAAGCTGTGTAGACACTGAAGCACGGGATGCGTGAAATACACTGAAGTGACAAAAGTCATGGGATACCTCTTAATATCGTGTCGGCTCTCCTTTCGCCCGGCGAAGGGCAGCAACTCGACGTGGCATGGACTCAACAAGTCGTTGGAAGTCTTCTGCAGGAATATTGAGCCATGCTGTCTCGATAGACGTCCATAATTGTGAAAGCGTTGATGGTGCAGGATTTTGGGCACGAACAGACCTCTCGATGATGTCCCATAAATGCTCGATGGGATTCATGTCGGGCGATCTAGGTGGCGAGATCATTCGTTGGAATTGTCCAGAATGTTCTTCAAACCAATCGCGCACAGTTGTGGCCCGGTGACATGGCGCATTGTCATCCATAAAAATCCCATCGTTGTTTGGGTACATGAAGTCCATGAATGGCTGCAAGTGATCTCCAAGTAGCTGAACATAAGCATTTCCAGTCAATGTTCGGTCCAGTCGCACCAGAGGACCAAGTCCATGCCATGAAAAAGCAGCCCACACCATTACGGAGCCACCACCAGCTGACAGTTGGGTCCATGGCTTCATGGGGTCTGCGCCACACTCGAACCCTACCATCAGCTTTTACCAACTGAAATCGTGACTCATCGGACCAGGCCACGGTTTTCCATTCATCTAGGGACCAACCGATATGCTCACGTGCCCACGAGAGTCGCTGCAAGCGATGTCGTTCTGTCAGTAAAGGCACTCGAGTCGGTCTTCTGCTGGAATAGCCCAAGAAAGCTAAATTTCTCCGCACAGTTCTAACAGACAAGTCCCTTTTACGTCCCACATTGATTTCTGCGGTTATTTGACGCAGTGTTGCTTGTCCGTTAGAATTTACGACTCTTTGCAGACGTCGCCGGTCTCGGTCGTTAAATGCAGACCACTGCGCTGTTCATGGTGGGATGTTATGCCTGAAATTTCATACTCTCGGCACACTCTTGACACAGTGGATCTGGGAATGTTGATTTCCGAAATGGCATGACCCATGCGTCTAGCTCCAACTAACATTCCACGTTCAAAGTCTGTTAATTCCCGTCGTGCGGTCATCATCACGTCAAAACCTCTTCACATGAATAACTTGAACAGAAATGAAAGCTCTGCGAAAGCACTGCGCATTTATACCTGTTCTACGCGATGCTACTGCCATCTGAAAATATGCATATTGCTATCCCATGACTTTTGTCACTTCAGTGTATAGCTCTCGTCGGTGGCTGTTTGTAATAGTAAGTAGAAGATAAAATCCCCTAATGTTCAAAGGTTTAAAAAATCCATCCCTGCAGAAAGACACTATTATGCTTTTAGATTTAAAATAGGAAATTTCTGACTAATTAATTATTAATAAATTTGTATCTCAGACATCGGACTTCTCAGTGTCTCTGTAAGTGTATTATTATTACTAATAGTATTATTATTAATTTTTTTTTTTTACAGGAAGCATGTTGTGTTTCCTTTCTACAAACCAGTTTCTTCGTTGAAGATCGCATTTCACAATTTAAGACCCCCCGGTGTAAAGTACTATTGCTTGTTATAGACATTCATAACTCTTATTAGCCCTGCTATATTTCAAAAACTATTGTTACAGCAATCACTACATTCACAAAATAGTAGAAGATAAATCATTATATTTCTTTAGAATATTCCTTATATTGTATTTTAACATCCCTCGACGTATATTTTCCATAAAGAGCAAGCCTTCTCAGAATAACAGATAACTTTCTCCTTTGAGTTTCGTTAACCAAACTCAACATCAACTAAATAAATATGAATTTGATCACTTGTCAACTGACCGTTATTATTTTATCTTAACCACAGTTAATGAATCGTGGACTATGGTAGACACAATCAGGAACATTAGCAAGTCTATTAAATTAGTCTAATTATTAAGATAAGAGTCTAAATATTATAGAGTATAAATAATTAGCTAATTATTATTATTCTATTTATTAGATGGTTCAACGTTTTACAGGTTTTAATTATTACTGATACTATACAAGTATTATTCTGCAACTTTAAAAATTTATTTAACTCACAACACAGAATATACGGGAAAAATTAAAACTTTTCTGGTTATTACTTCAAAGCATTGTAGCTTTGATTAATATGAAGGTTATGTAAGAAAAATTAAATATTTTTTAAATAATTGTGAGGTCTTTTGAGTTGTTGACTTAGAAAATTCTTTTTATTACAAAAGTTTCAATATATATATAAAAAAAAAAAAAAAAAAAAAAAAAACTAGCGAGACAATGATGTGACAAAAATGTGATAAAATTATAAAACATTTTTATGAAAAGAGGAAAAAATTTATTACATAAACATAGTAAGCTTATATGTCTAGAATATAAAAAGACCTAATAAGTAGCCTAATTTTGAAGCACATTTACATTTAAAATGATAATTGTACATGAAGTATTATATTTTACTTTTATTTTCGTTTAAAAAGGACTAAAACTACATTAATAAATGCAGCGAAAGGTGAGAAATACATTTAGCAAAAAATCAGCAAGCATATGGCTAACCTATCAATACAAATTAGCATCCATTGGAGATTAACATGAACATATTGCATACAATATGTCTTCTGCTCAGTATGATGCCTCAACGGCCAACATCACGGACATAAAAGGATGCAAAGAATAATGCCGATTGAATATAAGAATGACACTCACAGATCTTACCACTACTACACAATAAACCTTATAAAATCTTTTCTGCTATTATACTCAAAAGGCGGATTGTAAACACCGACAACAACCAGTAGCTAACCTCCCATCGATGCGTAACTCATCCGTATCCTCATTAAACGAATGCAATCGAACCCGCTTTGTGTACCCCCCGATGTACCCCCAACCTTACCATCCGATCATATACAACAATCCATAGAGCGGATCGATTCAACTGCAAGTATGATGGAATACACAAAATCCAATGACAACATGAATGGGCCTTGCTTTAGAGTTTTTAAGAGTTCTAGTTTTTGATCTCAAGAACCTTTCCCCCTCTCTGACACGCCTTCCCCCTTGAAAAAAGGACAGGTCTATTGTGCCAGCCTCCCTGCGAATGAACTTCCGAGTTCACTTTGCCTTGTTCGCCTTTTAGTGGAACGGCTCCAATATGGGAAGTCATTGAGGAGTGAAAGAATGACACACAAAAAGGTAAAACGAAAAAGAAAAATAAAAAAAATGTCCGCTTCGGTGTAGTATATGGATGCGGTGTTGAAGAAAGGAAAAACTTAACGCTTCTCAAGGAGCGAAAGGAGCTAATAAATGGACAATCTTTTGAGGATATGGATAGCAGAACATTATGATCCGAATATCATAGTTGGCGATTTATTGCTCTCTATAGATTGTCATTGATTCGTTATTAGGATAAACAAAAAATTATTTTTAAAAAAAATTCTTTGATTCCAATCAGAAAAGTAATAACAAAAATAAAATCTATAATTATTTATTTAATATATACGCTCGCAAAGGTGGTTGTAATGGTCAATTGGCTAGCGCTCTGGCCTTTGGTACCATAGCTTTCAGATTCGAATCCTGGCTTTGGCATGGATGCTTGTTAGTAGTTCGGAATCCCCGTTGAACTATAGGTCTTAATCTAATGTGTAAAAAATGATCGCAGAGCGAATTAACCAAACAATTATATATATATATACACACACACACACACACAAAATATCATAGAATATACAGAACTGCTTTTTGTTGTTGTTCTTGTAGTTAACTTTCATTGGGCATTATGTTCCATTTATGTATGCTATGAACTAATCACCGATTGATGATGAGCAGAAGACATTGCCATTCAGAAAAAATTATAGAGATATATGCCCAGCATTTGCTTGTCTTACAGAAGAAAAGCCTCAAAACACCCACCAGGCCGCCTGACTGTCAATGTGAGATGCACATTAACAGAATTGCCATCCAATCTTCTAATTTCTGATGTGGAGTTGTATGTTGTTGAGATGGCATCAGTGACAGCAACAGATATCGCCAGCGAATACGAATTTGAGCTTTCTCGCACGCTAGTTGAGCAACGTCAAAATCAAATAAGAAAAGTTTTTTCCTGTAAACGTTTCCATTGAAAATTAAAACTTTTCATCTGATAGACTGTGAAATTTAGATCTTTTGTGGT
Source organism: Caerostris darwini (assembly GCA_021605075.1). Taxonomy (NCBI): domain Eukaryota; kingdom Metazoa; phylum Arthropoda; class Arachnida; order Araneae; family Araneidae; genus Caerostris; species Caerostris darwini. The sequence continues at coordinate 73,584 of BPLQ01005131.1, forward strand.
TAAATCTTCCTATTGCCCGAAGTCTTGCATCAATTGAGTTTGAATGAAGTAAGGATTTCTGATACTCTTTATCTTGCCTTATCTGGCCCTTAAACTTCGTGTGTATTCAGCTTACTTTATTTCTCTTTTTTTATCTAACACGTATGTCTGACCACACATTTGTGTATCAATGACTTTGTTCTCGTGTTTAAATGTTTCCTTTGCGGTGAACAGTTTTCATGGATGTTGTTTGCTATTCTACAATAATACCATTTAGTGTTCTTTATCTCTTTGTAAGAAAATCTTCTATATCAGCAAGTACTTTTCCCCATTTTATGCATGCAGTTCCTGTTTAGGGTATAAATGGTAATGCCAATCATAATAAAATTAAGTTTTTAAAAATAAAGTATTAATAATCATCATAAGTGATCTGTGGTACATCAGTTATTCATAAAGAACTCTCCATAGACATCACCAAATTATCTAAAAATCTATTCAACAGTAATAAATCTTCCATATAAGACACAAATAATCCTTTCACATAATAATGGAAGACATAAATTAACTTACAAACTATTAAATTGGCTCTATACCCATCGTATTCAATAACTTGTGGTATTTATATCATCAACAAACTTAAGTGGAAAATGCTACTTCATTTATCTCAACAATTGCTAAATCACATAGAAAAAAAATGAAGTCTGTCATTTACTGTCCTCAGTTTTCCCTTTCTTTTTAAATTCTTGTTGCATTTAATCAAAACTATTCTATAGTACATATGCACCCTTTAAGATAGTCGTCACCAAAGAGGGGCATGCAATGTGATACTTGGAGGATATTATTCCAAAGTCGTTAGAAAAGAATTAATTAAATTCAAGTTAGAACTAGATCTTACTACTCAAAAAATGCAATCACATTGTTCACATTAAATTCTAATTAAAAATGTTAACTTATAATTTAATTTAAATCTATTGTTTAAAATGAATAAATAATAAATAATTAGATTTTTGACCACACATAAATATATGGAATGCAACTATTAATTATTTTCATCTTAGGGATATGGGATCCCTTACAGACCTCTTCTCTAAGAAACTGAGAACTTCTTTTCATCCTGACATTGGAGGAATAATATAAATCATGGCAATTTGTTGTTCCAAAGTGTCCTTCAAACGTCCGAGTGATATTATTTGAATAATTTTATTATTCTTTCTTTTGATTGTTTTTTATTGTCCTTTTTTAATCTCTTTTTCTTATAAACAAATTCTAATTTTCATTTACGATGGTTACCATCGTTTTATTGCTAATGTCCAGAAACATGGGATTTCAATTGAGGACTTTATAAAGATTGTGTGATTTTATTCCTAAGAGATGCGCGAAAAATCTTGATCTAAATAAGGGGTGATATAAAGAAGTATTACTGCACTGATAAATTGCTATCACGATGTCAAATTGAAATTACCGATAATGAACTGTGAAATTATGCTTCAAATGGTAGTAACAGCTTAAATACTTATGTTTCGTCGCCAACGGCCATACCATGCTGAATATACCGGTTTTCGTTAGATCACCGAAGTCAAGCATCATTGGGCGTTGTCAGTACTTGGGTGGGTGACCACCTGGGAACACCGCGTGCCGTTGGCATACACAAATTTGGGACCTGAATGGCCGAGTGTCTAGTGCTCTGGCGCCACAGGTTTCGGGTTCGAATCCCGGCGGTGCCATGGATGTTTGTAGTGGTTCGGAATCCACTTTAAGCCGTAGGTCCCGGTCTCCTATGACTGTAAGAGCGTCACGGAGCCAAAGTTAGACTTCTACCTACGGGGTGCTCCATCACAACAGAAGCTGATTCCTTCCCCTTCAATCATGAGCACGTATGGGCTCGTGGGCTTGGCCAGCCAAGTGGGATAAGAAAAACAACAACAACATACTTATGTTTCTATAAAAAGTATCCTTTGAAATAAAAAAAAAAGTATTAATGTTTTATTCACAAGAAAATACCAAAGGTATAAATTATAATAATTTAGGAAAAGAATAATTTAATCATGAATATCAAGCAATTTAAATTAAAGTCAGTGTTTTGTTGTTTTATGTAAAAATGCATTTATTAAATGAAAGACAAAAATATGTTTATTTCTAATTATTTTATAGGATTTATGACAAAAAAATATTGCTTTTATAGTATTGTTCTTTATTTAGTAAATACTTAAATTTGAATTAAATCTTTTGTTATTATCACAAGTTTTTTTTAGTGCATACTAATAAATATTTTTTCTCAATAAGTAAAATAATATTTTAAAGAAACGGATATGTTATTATTTGGTTTTAAATATTCGTTCTGAGAATTGTGTTTTTGTTGTTGTTATTTCTTATCCCACTTGATAGAATCTAGACCAAGAACCCATGTGGTCACATGGAAAGAGGGAAGGGGGGGGCAGGCAGCTTATGTTGTTTGGAGCATCCATAGTTGTACAATATTAAAAGCAAATGATGATATCTTGTTTTTATTTTTTATATATACATTTTTTATTTTTATTTAAGACAAAATAGTCTAACATATAAAAATTTATCTTGGCAATTCAAAAGTTCAATTACAGTTGAAAAACTGAATTCATAATACTATTGTAATTATTTAAAAAAAATTATGATAATAATAAAAAGAAACTGGCCATTTTAGGGGGAAATGGAGTTTAAGAAGTCAAATAAAGAAATGACAACAAACTAATACAAATTACATTAGACCAAGAAACAAACAAAAAACATTTTTAAACAGTTTTTAAATAACATATAACCCCAAATAAATCGGGATTGGTATATTTTGCACACTTCATTACACTCTATGCCATCATCACATCACATTCTAGAAGATAACCATCTTCAGTTCTCAGATAAGATCTTATCCTGTAGATAAAATCGCTATCGGAATAATCCTTGGCGGCGCGGTTGGCGTGCTCAAGAACTCAGCAACCCGGTACGCTGACATGTCCGCGGCATTGTGCAACGGTGTGAACATCATCAAAAACGACGCCGAGGGTCTCATATGGCTTGTCAAACCATCCACTAAATCAGGCCCATTGAGAAAGGTCCCATTGACTCCCTTGTTGGAAGATTTCCGGCGGCCGAGCGTGCACTAAATTATGAAGTTCGGCACAAACGAAGTGCTTCTCTTTCCATAATTTGGAAAGGGGGGGTGCTCTGGGTAATAGCTGCAGAACAGCTGCTACAATTTGATTTGAATGGGGCATAGTTATACCGTGTATATTGATTGTTGGAGGTTTGAGGATGCTGTTTCCTCTTGTTGGATCGTTGGAAGGACACTTTAGGAAAATATGGGGAGGAAATAATCGCCGTGTTGTGTGGGAATGTGGTAAATAGAGGAAATTATTAAAATTTAAAAAAAAAAAATGAAATGTGAGATTTCAAATAATATTTTGTTTGCTTAGGAATTTTAATTTAAAAATTGTTTTTCATAAGAAAATTATGTACAAAACGATATCCAATTGCGATTTTGAAGAAAATAGCATATAGAAATTATCGATAAATCCTTCATTATTTAAAAAAGATGAATTATCATAAAGCTTATTAATAATGTTTATTAACTACCATAACTTATTAACTACCATATTTCACTAAATCATCTTACCATCATTATTAAAGGTTTGAGTAAGCTGTTTATATATATTCTATTAAAGTTCTCAAACAATTGGATTCCCCCAAAAACTTTACTTCTTTTATTAATAATTTTTCTATTTTTCCACTCAGCGAACATGGTGACACTTTTCCTTCATACTTCCTAGAGTGTCTCTACAATATATAATCCAAAGGGAAACAGCATATTTATAAGGAAAATAGCATATATATACACTATCTGGAAGAAAGTGACGAGACACCCCTCGAAAAGTCGACAATACAGCTGACACATGCGCAATAATACGTGTCACGTGTCAGCCATATCCTATAAATACTCTGTGAAGTCGACTAGAGTTGTTTTTTGTCAAGATGCCGCCACGGGAAGAGTTAACTGAGTTCGAGAAAGGTATGTTGGTTGGATTGCATCTTGCCAAGGTGTCAATTAGGGAGATATCCCGTCTCCGTAACTGCTCAAAATCAACTGTAGCACGTGTTGTGTGTCGCTACAAGACTGAGGGACACTGTCAGAACAAACCCCCGAAGTGGACGACCTACAGCTCTCACCAGCAGGGACCGGCGGGTGCTCGGCAGGGAGATTCGAAGTAACCATCAAACATCCATGGATAACATCGCTAATGAGTTTAGACAAGCCCCAGGTGTGGCCGTTTCAACCAAAACTCTTCGTATCGAGGCCCATAAGTTAGGTTACACTGGACGTTCGGCGGCCCATAAGTCTTTGATTACGAAAACCAACAAGAAAGCGCGCCTTCGATGGGCCAAAGACCACCTACTTGGACTCTGGATGACTGGAAACGCGTCCTTTGGAGTGACGAGTCACGATTTACCCTTTTCCGTTCCGATGGACGTGTTTGGGTATGGAGTTTACCAGGAGAACGCCTTTTGCCCGAGTGTGTCGTCCCAGCTGTAAAGTTTGGTGGAGGAGGATTGATGGTATGGGCTTGTTTCTCCTGGTATGAGGCTGGCCCACTGATGAAGGTTGATGGTGCGATGAATGCCGATTGATGCTGTGATATTCTCGACAATCATGTCCTTCCTACCTTGTGGGCAACGTACGGTATGGATGATTGCTGGTATCAAGACGACAACGCAACATGCCATGTTGTAAGGAGGACTCTTGATTGATATGTGAACAACAACGTTAAGCGCATGGAGTGGTCGGCGCAGAGCCCTGATCTTAACCCAATTGAACATCTCTGGGACGAATTGGACCGTCGGTTGAGAGCCTGCACCCCACTCCCCAAAAGCAAGCTTGAACTATGGAACTTCCTATTAAACATTTTTAAGGAAATTCCTCTTGCCACTATGGCTAATTTAGTGGAAAGCATGCCCAGAAGGGTTGCAGCTGTGATCTCAGCCAAAGGAGGCCCTACCTCCTATAATATGGGTTTATGTATAGTGTTATAGTGTCGTGTCCCGTCACTTTCTTCCACATAGTGTATATGAGCAAGCTATTTTAGGTGTAAAAGGATATTCAAATACCACATTACCGAAACTCTCTAATCTAAATCTTAATAAACTATTAAATATTTAAAAAAGGTTATGGAATCTCTTATTAATTATCATATCATCTCTGAATCATCATTATCACCACCTAAATCATCATTGTTACAGGTTTCAGTGTGTCGTTTCATTATACATTGTTTGGAACATAAGGACATTTCAGGAAATATGAGATAGAAACACGTTGCTATATTTCTGTATTTTGTAAAACTAGAGAATATAAATAGAAAAAAAAAATTATTAAATTGGAAAAAAAAGTGTTTTTGACAAATTTCAAACAGAATTCGTTTGTTTGGAAATTTAAAATCTTTTTTTGGTTTTGTAGGCATACTATTTTAGGTATAAAACGATATTTAAGTTCGAAAATAGAAGAAAATCAATGAAGAACATAGTTTTTTAAATCATTAATCAATTACTAAATATTTAAAGAGTTTAGAAAATCCCTCATTAATCAGCATAGTTTTAGTCATCCCTAAATCATTATCATAATTTATAATGTCGATCGAAATATACGGAAATGCATTTTTCTTAAAATAATTTACAAATTTTACAATTTTACTCATAATTTGTATTTTTATTGGAAGGGCATCCTAACCTAAAAATTTATTATATCATTCTGGTATTAATGCACTGTTTTTCGGGTTCGAACACAGCTGCTTAAATTCTGAAGCCCTACCTGCAATCCACCAGCTGCTATGGCTCTAAAATCAATGAAATCTTTTACATATACAATTTATACGCCCTGTCATTACATTAAATAGTTTCTGTAGCTTATTAACTGTAATTTATTATTCAAACTATCAATAAAAAGGACCGCTAATTAAATCTATTACCATTGAAATGCAATTTTGAAGGAATGAAAAAAAGGAAAACCTAATAACTAAAATATTTTATCCTTTAAGATTACCATAATTTTTACCAGTTTTCTAGTTATGGGGAAAATAAATAAATAAAATTTAATGTATCTACTAATATTTAAATATGCAAGGAACTACAGTTGTTTTTAAATATCAATTCAATACAACATCGCTTTTCATTGTAGATGACCACACACACCACACACACATATACGCACTTTTGAAATACAAAGCAGTTTGCAAGCAAATATTTTCCTAAAATATGTTTTTTCTTTTATACAAATTTATTGATTAATGATATAAATGAAACATTAATAGACTTAACAATAGCAACTTAATGGCAGTTAAAGATAAAAACTTTTAATGATAAAAGACTTTGCTATTCTAGAGAGCATAGAAATTTCCCTATCACTAAAAAAACAATTTCCTTTCCGATACATTTTTATTTCACGTTCAATTGCCTGCATGTTCACAACGTTCTCACATAAACTCACACAAAAAGAAGGGAGAGAAAAAAAAATTCAGTTTCCTCTACTCCAAAAACATTCATAAATCATTTCCGAATGTACCCCCCAAATCCTCCAAATATGACTTTAAGGGATTTCTGCAGCGACTGTACCGATGTCGGGCAATAATAATAAAAATCCCAATGCAAGATCACCTGGCACCAACAATAACATAGCGTCACAAAACTGGAACTGATCGACTCCGTGTCATATTATTGTGGTCGAAAGCGTTCCCAGTCTTTTGATATCTGGAGCGAAGCATAAACGCTCCACAATAGACCGTTGGAGTAACGATAGACTTCATCGAATAGGAAATCATTGAGTCGCAATTACTTTCGGTTGTAACTTTGTAAAGGAGGGGGTTACTTTTTTTTATGCGCATTCGAATCTTTTATGCATCCGTCTTTTCGTGAGAGAATTGATTGGCTGAATTTCAGCAGGATGCACGGAGGGTAGTTTTATTTTTGTAATTATTACTAAGCGATGGTGACGGAAAGAAGGAAAAAAAAAAAAAAAAGTAAAAGTGGTTGATGTTTTTTTTATCTGCAAATGGAGAATTGGTGATGGAATTCAGTTTTTGGAAGTGCTATTATTATTATTTGGTTTGATTAAGTTATGGGTTGATTGTTGGGATTTTAACAGGACGCAAATAGGTTTATTGCAATAGTTTGCAAATAGGTTTATTGTAATAGGTTGCAAATAGGTTTAAAAACAGGATTATTTTTGTTATTAGCTTTAAGAAAGGACGATGGAGAATAAAAATGAAGACGTTTTCATCTTAACGTGGAGTACTGGCGATAGACAACAATTACAATATATATATATATATATATATATATTGTAATTGTTGCTAAAACTGTAGTGCGAATAGCAAAGAAAAGAAAGGTAAATGTTATTTTTCATTTTAAAATAAAGTGTTGGAGATGGATAATAGTAGAAGGAAAGAAAGATGGAGACATTTTCTGTCATAACATGGAGTACTGACTATAGAATCAGTTTTCGAAGATAATTTTATATGCTTTGGTGATTTGGTTGATTTTTTTTTTTTTTTTTTATTATGGTTTAATTGCTGAATTTTAGCAGGATGTAAGAAGGGTAGCTTTATTTCTGTAATTATTATTAAGCAGTGGTGATAGAGAGAGAAAAAAAAAATGAAAAGTGGTTGATGTTTTTTCATCTGCAAATGAAGAATTGGTGATGGAATTCAATTCTTGGAGTTTTATTATTATTATTATTATTTGGTTTGATTATATTACGGGTTGATTGCTGGGATTTTAACAGGATACAGGAAGGATCCGCTTGTTTTTGGTATTAGCATTAAGAAATGGCGATGGAAAATATTGGAAGAAGATGTTTTCCATCTTAACGTGGAGTACTGGCGATCGAATCGGTTTTAAATGATAATTGTCAATGGTTCAGTCAAAGAATTGATTGGCTGAATTTTAGCAGGATGTAAGAAGGGTAGCTTTATTTTTGTAATTATTATTAAGCAGTGGTGATAGAGAGAGAAAAAAAAAAATGAAAAGTGGTTGATGTTTTTTCATCTGCAAATGGAGAATTGATGATGGAATTCAGTTCTCGGAGTTCTTTTTATTTAGTTTGATTAAGTTACGTGTTGATCGCTGGGATTTTATCAGGATACAGAAAGGCTTGGCTTATTTTTATTATTAGCCTTAAGAATCAGTTTTAAAACATAATTTCAAATGGTTCGGAGAGAGAATCGATTAAACTTTAGCAATCTGCACAAAGGGTAGTTTTACTTTTATAATTATTACTAAGTGGTGGTGATGGAGAGAGAAAAAAATGAAAAGTAGTTGATGTTTTTTCATCTACAAATGGAGAACTGGTGATGGAATTCAGTTCTCGGAGTTCTATGATTTATCATTATTATTTGGTTTGATTATATTTTAGGTTGATTGCTGGGATTTTAACAGGATACAGGAAGAATCGGTTTATTTTTGTTGTTAGTATTAAGAAATGGCGATGGAAAGCAGTGGAAGAAGATGTTTTCCATTTGAACATGGAATACTGGCGACAGAATTGAGAGGCTGAATTTTAACAGGATGCACGGAGGGTAGTTTTATTTTTGTAGTTATTACCAAGAGGCAGTGATGGAGAGATGGAGGGGGGGAAGGAGAAGTGGTTGATGTTTTTCATCTACAAATGGAGAATCGGTGATGGAATTCAGTTCTCGGAGGTATTTTTTTAATTTGGTTTGATTAAATTGCGTGTTGATTGCTAGGATTTTAACAGGATACAGAAAGAATAGAAAAAGGATGATTTTATTTTGTTATTATCAATAAGCGGTGGTGGCGTCGACGGAAAAAAGAAAAGGTAATGTTGTTTTCATTTTAAAATGGAGTGTTAGGAATAGAACACATTTTTTTTTTTTTTTTTTTTATTTATTCATATGGATTTATTTAGACACTGTAATTAAATTGATTGATTGCTGGCTTTTTAACAAAATGTTGGTCGAATTTTTTTATTAATATCAAATAGTTGAGAAGGAAAGGGAAATGCTGTTGAAATTTTTTATCTGGAAACAACAAGGCTAAGGCAACAAGGCTATTAAATTACTAGTTTAAGGCAACAAGGTTTTTAAACTACTAGTTTAAGGCAACAAGGTTTTTAAACTACTAGTTTAAGGCAACAAGGTTTTTAAACTACTAGTTAAATAATGCGATTTTTAATATGACATTTAGTGGAGAGTAATTGTAGTTTTGTATATTTTAAGATGGTTAGAAAGAAAGGACAGATTATTGATATTTGTCATTAGCTTCACTCCCCCCTCCCCAAAAAAAAGACATGCCAACAACATTTTGCTTGTTCATTCTGCTGTATATGATAAACTTTAATCTGTCTGGTTTACTTGTTGATATTTAACAAGATGAAAAGAATTTTATATTTATAATTATTACTAAGTGTTGAAAGGAAAAAAAGTGATATTTATATGACTGACAATAAATCTTTGGAGACATTTTTCATTGTTATGGCCGATTATGATTTGGGTTGAATATGATACTAGTTGATTACTGGTGAAATGATGATTGTTTGTTGGTGAGGTCGATTGTTAGAGGTCATACATTTTATATTCATTATTTATATATCCTCTTAATGGATTTTGTGTCAAATTTTGTAAGAATCTCCCAGGCAAATTACTTGGTGTGTAATTAAGTAAATAGTTTACCAAAGCACTTTTCTCATTGTACATATATATAGACTAAAAAAAAAAAAAAAAAAAAAAAACTAAAATGTTAAATAGCTTTTTGATTTAAGGATTTAATCTTTTTTTTTCTCAGATGTTACGAAAACATGTTAAAGTATAATTTTATGACTTTTACATTATGAAATTGATATTTATATTGAATTTCGAATTAATTTCGAATATTTTAAAAAAAGATTTTATGAGATGCATGCAGTTCCGAATAAATCTATCAATAAGTCTATATTATAATGCAGCATAATTCTTAGATAATTTTCACTTGGCTAAATATTCGTGAGCTGTATAGAAAGCATTGAAAGTTAACGGATTTAATTTTAAACATGTAATTCAAGAAGCTTACTTTTTGTAAAATAAAAAGGTTAAGTTTCATAAAAAATAAGGTTCTGTGTCCCATAGAAATCTATGTGTTTAGGAGAGAATGAGTGACCAAGGAGGGAAGAATATACGTAAAGCAAAAACAAACTACCATTTCCAGATCTAGTTCACTGTTGCATTTGGGCGGAAAAATTAATGACGCATTTTTTTTTTCTAATACTAAATAAAATACTCATATAATCAGTTATTACTTGAGTTTTCTCTGACGATTCTCTTATTTCTGCCAGACAACTGTACAATTTTAGCCTATTCAGAATTCTCCATGCTGTACTGAAAACTGTCTATTTCCGATTTTCAGTTTTAAAATTTTTTTTCTTTTATTGCTAATAATTAAAGTTATTAATTGAAATGAATGAATTGATTAAAAAAGCTTTAAATTTATTTATAAAAAGCCCTCGTTGAAAATAAACATTCTGTGGCAAATATTGTTAACAAAAATATACCGTTTGATATTTTAAAAACTGTTTATTATTAAGGCTCGTTCCCACCGAGGCGTGAGGCGGCGACGCTTCACGCGGCAGGTAAGAAAATTTTTTCGATCCGTTCACACCGAAGCTTCAGAAATCGCTTTACGCATAGTCGAGTTCCAGTTACTTCTACTAGATGGCAGATCTATGATTGGCTCAGTCACATGATGCGGTAAGCATTTGAGAGTTGAAAGTTGGGCAACTTCAAGCGGCGGGTTTTGAGTATAACGCGGTGAGGCTTGTCATTGGTCAACGCCTCACGCCTCAACGGGAACGAGCCTTAAATATTGAAAAGGTAAATTTAGTTCTTTCTTTTTGTTGTTTCAAAGTGAAATGCGAGGAATACTTAAGTTTGAATTTCCTGCTAGATTAAATAGGAGAGTTGAGTATTTGTGCAGATAATGTAGATCTACTCAGAATCAAATGATAAAAAAAGTACCATAGAATTAGTAAAAATTAAAAATTTATAGCAAACAGTTAAAAGGAGGTGAAGATAAAAAAAATTGAAGAAAAGAGAAAAATAAAATAAGGGAGCTAAAGGAAAATAATTAATTGAAATAAAAAAATAAAAAAACCCGAAGCAAAATATAGAACTGATGATCGACGGAAGTAAGGGTTGTCAATGCAGAGTAGTTTGGCGCATTCAAGGACGTGATTCCTTGTCCATAGACCGCAATAATCGCAACCACGCCAGAGGAGAGAAAGATCTTAAGACTGTAGACCTTCTAAGGCTGAAGAGAAAATATTACTAACAAACCACGGATTAAGCTAAGGCTAGAGGTTTTAATTCCATCTTGTAATGTAATATTAGTAGTGGTATTTACATGTGTTGTGAGTAAAAAATATTGAGCCCTAATTAACATGTTTTCATATTTTTTTAATATTTAAAAGCAACTTTCTAGACAACTTCGTACTATGATCATCTTTTCTATATATTTAAAGATCATGTTGTAACACGCCATTTCTAATGAACCAGAGAGCACTCGTAATTTCTCTTGGATTTTATTTTGGATGGCTTGGAATAGTTCCTTATATTTTGTTTTTGTAGCAAGATCCCAGATTGTTGCTGAATAATTCAAGATTGGTCTGAGAGCTTGATTGTATAAAAGAAGTTTGTCCTGTAAAGATAAAGTAGAATATTCTCCTATTAACGGCGAGTTAAGGTGTAATTTGTTCCAGCATTTTGCCTTTATATTGTAGAGATGTTTCTGGAAAGTTAACTTGTTGTCGAGGACTTGGTCAAATTATTTGACTCGATTTACTCAGATTTTCTTAAACACTTGCACATTTTTACCAATATATTTTTTTCTTAGCAAAGGTTTTTTTGAAGAGATTCTGACAAAATTTATTTGGGATTTTTTTATATATTTGGGATTTATTTATAGGATTTAAAAATATCCCATTTACTATAAATTCCCACATTATACATAATTTAGCGATCTTACGTCGCGTAGGAGAATAGTATATACTATTTTTTTTTTCAAAAGTGTCTGTGCCTCGAGTGTTTTCAAACTATTAATTGTAAGGACCTGTTGGATAACCTGCAGAATTGCTGAACTGAAAGAGCTAAGTTTGAAACCTGGCAAGCGAAGTCGAATCGAAATTTCTCTATGTCGAGGAAGATTTTTTCTTGAAAGGGTCGAAAGGAAGGAGAAGGGGGAGGATCTAAAAGTAAGAAGCATTGAATGGCAAAGGGAGGGATCTCTTGTCTCAGATGCCCTATTGAGAGTATTCTTTCGAAATTGAGCTACTGCAATGCCAGCATAGTTCAGTAGACCATGCGTGGTTCTCTTTCCACATAATTATACCTTTCGCTTTTTATCTTAATTTCAGTACAAGTCCCTTCAATACCTCAGACACAGTAACGATAATTACTTTAAGATACAAACTCTTGAAAATGACTTTTCTTCAGACCGCGTTTTCCGTGTTAAAAGATGAGTTCGGGGGTGGATAAGAAGATTTTTATTATTTTCGCACTTCTAAACAGTTTGAAACAAAGTTGTTGGGATTGGAGTGATTCCAGATGTACTGGTTTAAACACTTCTGAAGTATTTCACGAAAACTTGGGATTTTATGGATGTCTCTCTCAAAAACGCGAGGTAAGAAACTGTTACCTTGCATTCGCACTTGCTACTGGTGGCTATACATTGAGATATATGTCTCAAAAAACATCCAAACACTAAAAAAAAAAAGGAAGAAACACTTTAAACTGTGAGTTATGAAGTGGGTGAAAATGCTGCTATTTCTGTGCCATGTTTCACAGTACATTGGATTAACAACCTCACACAGGCATGGAAAACTATTTTCGGAATATTTATAATATTACTTTTAAATATATATATATACACACACACACACACACACACACACATATATATATATATATATATATATTTCAATATGTTTTTATATATTTCACTTATAAATAGTAATAATAAAAAAAATTACATTTACAAATCTGTTTAGATTCCTGCTTCTAACATAATACACACGCGCACGCATACACATATACACAGGCACTCACACACACATATACACCCACCCACAAACACACACATAAACATGCGCATGCATATATACATGCACTCGCACACACACGCTCAAATATATACTATATATATATAAGCTATAAATAGTACATAATACATTCATGTCCATAAATTAAGGATAATTCAGAATCACACAGAAATTGACCTCTAAAATAAAAATTTCACCTGTAGAATTATCACACACATCTTGAAGAAGAATATGCAAATTACAGGAAACCCCCAGATGGCGCGGATAGTACGTCACAATGACGAGAGTGTAAGAGAGGGGTATATAAGGAATGGTGGCAAAGAAGTAAAATTATTCACAAGCGCTTTAAAAGCCTTTCAGTGCAATAACCGCATAGTTATGGCACAAAGGAAGCATTTGGATGATTTTTTACGTGGTAGAATTATCGGACGACTGGAGTGTGAACGTACCCAGCTGGAAGTATCCGAGGAACTTGGAATCGCCCATAGTGTCATTTCCAGGCTTTGGCAACGATTCCAAGATGATGGTAATGTGAGTAGATGTTACAGCACAGGTCGCCCCCGAGTTACAACGCCGAATAAGGACCGGTATTTAGCAGTTACTGCCAAAAGAAACAGACGGAGCACAACATCAGACCTGTCTCGTCAGCTCTCTTCAGCTACCGGTACGGCAGTTTCAAGACAGACCGTGTACAGACGCTTAGGGCACATTGGTCTATATGCTCGGCCTGTTAGATGTATTCCACTTACCGCAACTCACTGTCGCCTGCGATTAACCTGGAGTAGAGAGCATGCATTGTGGACACTGCAACAGTGGTCTGGTGTGATGTTTTCCGACGAGTCCAGGTTTAGTTTGCAGTCTGATTCTCGCCAGAATTTCATATGGAGAGTGCCAGGTACCCGTTACCACCAAGAGAACACCATTGAACGACACCGTTACGGTGGTGCAGGATGGTGCCTTGGGGAGGAATTATTCTTGGTTCCAGATATCACATGTCAGATGGATTGGCCAGCATCTATCGGGACTTGAACAATCGGGGAGCATGTGTGGGATATGGATGGCCGACGAATTAGACGAATGCCCAATTGGAGTCAATCCCCCTCCCACCTGTCAACCGGAATGTGTGGAGGGCATTGCTTGATGAGTGGTGTAATATTCCCGAAAATCAGATTGATAATTTGATACTCAGCATGCCTAGGCGTTGTAAGGCCTGTATTGCATCGTCCGGAGACATACCCATATTAACCATCATACTAACCATGTTATACTGTTTTTTGTAAATAGGTTCTTTTTAAAATTTGCTCCAGGGAGTAAAAATCGCAATTTTTATTAATTATGTCAAACATATAGCATCTTTTTTTGCGCTTTACCTTTTGTTTAATAAATAGACTTTACAAATAAGTCAAATTTGTTTTGCTTCTGTCTCTTTCTTTGCCTGAACTTCATTATCCTTAATTTATGGACATGAGTGTACCTCCACTATTCGTCCTTCTTTAAAAATCTAAGGCTTATTGCTTTTAAAGACTTGCTGTTTAAATGAGACTAATTAATTTATTTTATAAAATTAATATTAATATTAATTAACTAACATATATATATATATATATATATCTATATTTTTTTTTAGTATGTATATATATATATATATATATATATAATAACTAAAAAAAAATATTATTATATTATTTTAATTTTTATTATTTTATGCCACCAGGCTGATACTTTTAGGAGCAGTAATAGTTTTTGTTAGAACTAGCTGTGAAGATTAGTAAAAAAGATTAAGACTTTTGAGTTGGAATTTTTATACCGACTGCCAATTTCTGATTCTTTACTGTAGTTTTAAATATTATAATCTGTAATAGATTCAGAAGAATTTGTGAAATAAATTTAAAGACTCTTAATTAACTCATATATCTATAAAGACAGCTTTCCGTAACAAAGTATGCTTAGAATTTTAAAACTATAGTATTTTCACTCACTTAAAAGAGCTTCTTATACTTTAAATTTGCTTACAAAATATGCATACATCCTATAAGAATAACAATACCAAATTAACGGGTACTTTAGTATTATAAAATAGCTTAAGACAAGCAGAAGAAAATTAAACATTTTAATCACAAAAATGCTATCTTTGTCTTATTTTTTCTTAATTTCATTTTTTAATCATTAAATCTTATTTTTTTCCCTTAATAATAAAATATTTTCTATAAGATATTCATTTATTGTTGGTCCAAAATAGTTTTTTAAAAGCCACAGTGTTGAAAAAAATCAATACTCACTTGGTATGCTGCTCTTTGCTACTGGTAGTATTATTGAAGAATACAATTGAATTGGCTCCTATTATTTAATCTACACATTAATTTCTAGAATTTTAGGAAAATAAAAATTATTTTATAAAAGTGTCGAGAATGGGAGTTTTAAACGAAATCTTGACTCCGATTCTTTCAAAAATGCTGGAATCCCAATCCCCTTTCTTCAGACTTCGATTCCCCACCTCTGGTTAGAACTGTTACAGGTATTTTACCTACTATCTAGTGCCAACCCTTAGTGTTACCTTAGCACCCCAACTAACCATAGTATTTCAGAGTTTACAAATCAATCACGTTATTCAACACATTAGACTTGGCGACAGGTTCTAATTTTTCACCTCATTGATAGTAATAGGCCACCAAAAGAGTCCATTTAACATTAGTGATATCCTTTCTCCTTCACAAACGGATTACAAAAGAGTAAAACATACTTTCAATAATAGTACCACGCCTCTTTCCACTGGCTAAAATTCCACAGTTGAACTTCGGACCTCAACAATAAGAACTTCGTAAAAAATTAGCCTCTTTTAAAGCAAACAATTGAATAAAAAATGCAAATGCCAGATAAGGAGATTTATATCTTACTTTTGCAATCTTCCCTGAAGAAGATAGGTGATAAAAGACCAATTGGCATTTATTGCCCAAACCACAATAGCCCTCAATAGATCCCCTGGGCAGCTAGGGGTTTCTTTCAAAACTCAACACGACAGACGTAGCTTTAACTTTAGGGTAATATGGGTATCTTTTATCGTCTATTCCTTAGTAATGGAGAACCCTCTCTAGAAGGGGAAAAGGGAAGTTGGATTCAAAGAAAAAAGCGGTGTGCTACTATTGCTCGAGTTCCTAGAAGAGATGTTTTGTGAATGTCAACTTCCATGGGAATCGTGCTATTAGGAGCGACGCGATCGTATACGATAAAGCAGGACATTATTAGCTTTCAAATTCTAAAATAAAATTCAAATTAATGTAAAATAAGGATAAACATTTTATAGATGACACCTAAATTAAACAATAGAGACATCAATACGAATCGTAAAAGTTAGTATACGAAAAAAAATTAATTAATGAAGACTTATGAAGTAGGTTTTGGTTTGTCGCTCTGCGGTTATTTTTTGCATACTTGAGCTTAATTAGACCGGGACCTATAGTTTATTGGGGATTCCGAACCACTAATAAACATCCATGTCACAGCCGGAATTCGAATCTGGAGCCTGTGGTACCAATTTCCAGCGCGTTAGATAATTGGCCATCTGGTCACTTGTGAAGCAGGACCTACATGTCAGATAACACTCTATTACACATTTTTAGATAAAATTAGATCATAATAAATTAGAAAACATTAGAAAAATTAGATTAAATTACGACGAGAATTTTTTCTCTTAACAACCAGTATTATCCCAAACTATTTATGTCCCAATATAGAACTTCCATAATGAAAGATGGAATATATGAAAAGAAATAGAGATTTGCTTATAAATATTCATATTTATAAGCTGTTTTCCCTCTTCCATTCAAAAAAGCAATCGTCAAAAGTTACCATTTAATTATATATATATTACATATTTAACTAAATGGTATCTTTTGTTTATGCTTATTTTATCGTAGTTTGATGTAGCAGATTATAGCAGACAGAAAATATGGGAATTAAATACATATAATAAGAATTTGATCAAATCGAAATCATGGACAAGTTCGGATTATCCTTAATTAAAATAATAATAAAACATAAAAAAAAAAAAAAAAAAAAACCTACATAGATCTGTTTATGAATTTTGATTTATTATATTTAATTAATAATTCGATTAATTATAATTAATTATTTTCAGAAAGAAGTTGAATATATATAATACTCATATCTAAAATGTGATTATTAAATTCACACAGATGATTAATTTTAAAGATTAATTAAAATTAAATTAGATGATTAATTAGACGATGTTTACAAAAAGAAGAATCATAATTAAATGGAATCATTCATTAAATGCCATATATTAATATTATTTGTTAGTTATGTTTAGTAATCGCATCAGTGCTGAAATATATAACAACCATAGAATTTCCTCATGTTTAAAAATTGCCTTTTTTTTTTTTAGCTATCAACTCAAATTATTACTAAACCAAAATCACATACGTACTTTGTAATTTTTCTATGCCAGTTGCTTTAACAATTTCCCTTAACATAGACAGTATCCGAGCACGTATTCATTTTACACCAGACATTTACAAAGCATCTGTAGTCATTAATGCCAGTTTTTTCAGTGTTGAAGGTAAGGCAGGCATAAAGACAGAGTAGCCTACTTTATTATATTCTTATACACATATTTCCACCCTTTACGCATATCAACTTCAAAAAAAAGTTAAAATAAGTAATGTTAAGGGGAAGAATCTTAGGGGTTATTTTATATTTTTGCATACCTTTCTTTTATTTTTGCAATATCAGGGATTAATACCATTTATGTATCCTACAAACAACCAGTCGATCTTGACGGAAGAATAACATTTGCTTTCAAAGAGGAGATAATTTCACTGAATTTGTGTATCGTATGAGAGAAAACCTAGAAAACCCCCAAATCCAAAACCCTCATGTTTTACTGCCAGTTGTCTATCTGATTCACTGTCAAGTCTGCTCATTTCTGAAAGCAGTGACTGAAAAAGACCCCGCTAATGTTTTGATTTGGAATCCTTCCAGCACGCTAGCTACGCACTTGAACTTCCATTCCGTAATGCGTTAAAATTGTTTCTTCCTAACATTGTTTATAATGAAATTGTTGCCATTTTTACTCAAGACATTTTGAATCACCTTATTAAGATATTCACAGATTTTAAGAAATCGTAAAGTTACATATATTTTAAGGAGGAATTATATATATTTTTTTTTGTTCTAATGCAGCTGGCAAACACTTAGACAGCTTGATCTTAGATGCCTTAAGGCAAGCGCTGCACAGACTTATTTACTTTGCATTACCCAGGGGGAGCGTGTAATTTGAAGATAAGCCACGGACGCGGAGTAACAATGCTCCCGCAACGCTCTACGATCCTATTAGGAGCGGGACCTACGGGTTAAAGTGGATTCCGAACCACTACACACATCCATGGCACCGCCGGGACTCGAACCCGAAACCTGTGGTACCGAGCGCCAGAGCGCTAGCCACTCGGCCATTCAGGCCCAGGAGGAATTATATGAAATGCTGGATTAAAATAGAGAAAAAAAAATTTATTTTCTTTAAATCTCTTTTAATCAACAATTTTTTTTTCCGTCTTTTTTACAATTCGTATGGTTTAAAAGGGGTCCAAAGGAGTTATCCATTTGTAACGTGGTCCATATAGACCAAATTTATGAATTGCCTCTTCTATTTACAGGTTAAAAAGTAAGTACTAAATCAAATACAATCAGGCTTCCAATTGACTGGTGTTTTACAATATAAGTTTTTAGTATTTAATATAACTCATTAAAGCAAAATATTTTTCTTAATGTAGCTGTTATATTAAAATATACTGAATAAGAATATCAAAAATAATTTTGAAATCCGTATACTATACGAGTAACAGTTAAAAAAATGTACGCAATCGAAATCCTTAGGTGACACTTCTGAAAAAAGAGTGAAAATGCGTTCCAAATTACCAATCATCCACCACCACCTGGGGACGAGGGGGACACTTGAGAAAAGAGACACCAGACGGAGGGGACAATAGGGTCAAGTGACACCGGACCATCCTCCCATTGAAGTACTTGTTCCTTGAAAAAAAATGGCTAACATCCATTAGTGTGTTCAAAGAAAACTCGAAAGGTGTTAGTAGAAAGGTACAATCCTAAATAGAAAAAAAAATTTCAAAAAAAATCTTTGTTTGTCGATAAGAATTCAATAATTTTTGACGGATTAAGGTAACTGATTATCAATCTTCTGAAAACAGCCGAAAAAAATTTATTTTAAAAATGTAATAAAACTTTCTTTTCTGTAAAAAAAAAAAAAAAGGATTAAAAGTCGTATTGGATTTCTTTTTAAAAATCTTAACTTGACAACTGCAATGGCATGTAATCCAGTTTTTAAGTCATTTCACTAATTTGCATTCGATTTGCAATTGATTGTATAAGGCTTGTATGCGAAATACTCTATTCTCACAACTGTGTTCCTGGAAATATTGGGAATAAAAAATTTGTAAATAAATTCAATAATCCTACTTCTGTAGGAAAATGAAATTCAATGAATTTGATTTTTCTTTCCTTAAACTATATTCACATTTATAAAGTTAAACAGAAGATAGTTCTTACTTAACTTAAGATCTTACAAAAGATAGTTTTTACTTAACTTAAGATCTTACAAAAGATAGTTCTTACTTACGAAGATTGTTCTGTTCTTAAAGAAATACTATATCTGACTCTTGATGGTATACTATGAACTACATTTGGTCTACGAAATATAAATTAGCCAACTTAAGCTATCTTATGACAATTAAGCACATTTATCTTAGCTTAATAATTTTTGATTTCGAGTCGACAAGCGTTTATGTTTCAAAATCATTGAAGAGATGAAGTTTTAATTAATGAATATGAATGGAAGTTTTACCATTGAATATCTAAAAAAAATTATAAATGAAACGTAGACATTATTAAAAAGTAGATTATAATTTTATGAAGATACAATAATGTAAATGCAGATTTTTTTTTTTTTTTTTTTTTATGAAATTAGTTTCAAAAAATAAATTTCTAAAATTAAAAAATTAACGATTAAAAGGAAATTTACGATCTCATGGTGAGTTACAGTAAAACTGCAATCCCATAAAATAAGCGTAATTGTGAAAATAATAATAAAAAGATTAAAAAATAAGCATGTGAATTGATGATTTTGTGAATGATAATTTTTATAAAAATTATGAAACATTCGCCGTTAACATATCTCTTCAACATTTGTAAATGAAGGCGCTTATCTCCGGCATATATAGATTTGCAAACTTAATAGAAAATTTTACATATTTTTTTTTTTTTTTCTTGAAGTACAAGCTCAATGTAATTGTTAGAAAAATTATTTTTATAAAGATTTCGTAAGAGGAAATATTGATACTTTGTATTATTCCATGCTGTAAATCGTAATAATAATATTAATTTTTTATAACCATGATAAACCATATAAAATTTGAACGTCAGCATATACGAAATCATTAATTTGGCAAATAGTGACATTTAGTTTGGTTGTCTGTAGCTCTATGGTCCCTTTTCTGTACACTTTAGGCTAATTAGACCGGGACTTACGGTTTAACGTGGATTCCGAACCACTCACAAACATCCATGCCACCTCCAGGATTCGAATTTGAAGTCTTTAGCGACATTTGGAGAAATTAAATAACATGTTGTACTATTTAATTATTATTATTTTAAAATACATTTCAAAATTTTCATAATGTTCTAAAAATATTACGTGTTTTGGAAGGAAATGTTTCTTAAATAACGTAATTGAATTTCATATACATCGCCAATCATCAATGAATTTCCAAATGAATCTCTTAAATTTATTTCTTCTTTAATTTAAAATTTACACCAGCATACATTAATTGATGTGTTTCAAGGCTAATGCTTTTTTTATTTACTAAGACATTTTATTATATACTGTTAACTATTATCATTCACTCCATAGTGTATTAAGAGTAGGGAGGTGGGTGAATAGAATGAAAATATTTCGAAGAAATAAAATTTATGATAACATACAACATAGAATCCTACATAAATAACATGCAACATAGAATCCTACATAAATAACAGGCAAAATAGAATCCTACATAGTTTTAAAAATGTTACATGTTTTGGAAGGAAATATTTCTTAAATAACATCGCCAATCGCCAATGAAATCTTAAATGAATTTCTTAAATTTATTTATTTTTTAATTTTATATCCACTCCAGCTTAGATTAATTGATGTGTTTTAAAATTTAATGCTGTGTTTATTTATTAAGTTATTTTATCATATACTGTAAACTATTTTCAATCATTTCTTAGTGTGTTAAGTGTAAGGGGGCGGGGGAGAGTGAATAGAATGAAAATACTTCCAAGAAATAAAATTTATGATAACATACAACATAGAATCCTACATAAATAACATGCAACATAGAATCCTACATAAATACATGCAACATAGAATCCTACATAAATAACAGGCAAAATAGAATCCTACATAGTTTTAAAAATGTTACATGTTTTGGAAGGAAATATTTCTTAAATAACATCGCCAATCGCCAATGAAATCTTAAATGAATTTCTTAAATTTATTTATTTTTTTTAATTTTATATCCACTCCAGCTTAGATTAATTTATGTGTTTTAAAATTTAATGCTGTGTTTATTTATTAAGTTATTTTATCATATACTGTAAACTATTTTCAATCATTTCTTAGTGTGTTAAGTGTAAGGGGGCGGGGGAGAGTGAATAGAATGAAAATACTTCCAAGAAATAAAATTTATGATAACATACAACATAGAATCCTACATAAATAACATGCAACATAGAATCCTACATAAATACATGCAACATAGAATCCTACATAAATAACAGGCAAAATAGAATCCTACATAGTTTTTAAAAATGTTACATGTTTTGGAAGGAAATATTTCTTAAATAACATCGCTAATCGCCAATGAAATCTTAAATGAATTTCTTAAATTTATTTATTTTTTTAATTTTATATCCACTCCAGCTTAGATTAATTTATGTGTTTTAAAATTTAATGCTGTGTTTATTTATTAAGTTATTTTATCATATACTGTAAACTATTTTCAATCATTTCTTAGTGTGTTAAGTGTAAGGGGGCGGGGGAGAGTGAATAGAATGAAAATACTTCCAAGAAATAAAATTTATGATAACATACAACATAGAATCCTACATAAATAACATGCAACATAGAATCCTACATAAATACATGCAACATAGAATCCTACATAAATAACAGGCAAAATAGAATCCTACATAGTTTTAAAAATGTTACATGTTTTGGAAGGAAATATTTCTTAAATAACATCGCCAATCGCCAATGAAATCTTAAATGAATTTCTTAAATTTATTTATTTTTTTAATTTTATATCCACTCCAGCTTAGATTAATTTATGTGTTTTAAAATTTAATGCTGTGTTTATTTATTAAGTTATTTTATCATATACTGTAAACTATTTTCAATCATTTCTTAGTGTGTTAAGTGTAAGGGGGCGGGGGAGAGTGAATAGAATGAAAATACTTCCAAGAAATAAAATTTATGATAACATACAACATAGAATCCTACATAAATAACATGCAACATAGAATCCTACATAAATACATGCAACATAGAATCCTACATAAATAACAGGCAAAATAGAATCCTACATAGTTTTAAAAATGTTACATGTTTTGGAAGGAAATATTTCTTAAATAACATCGCTAATCGCCAATGAAATCTTAAATGAATTTCTTAAATTTATTTATTTTTTTAATTTTATATCCACTCCAGCTTAGATTAATTTATGTGTTTTAAAATTTAATGCTGTGTTTATTTATTAAGTTATTTTATCATATACTGTAAACTATTTTCAATCATTTCTTAGTGTGTTAAGTGTAAGGGGGCGGGGAGAGTGAATAGAATGAAAATACTTCCAAGAAATAAAATTTATCATAACATGCAACATAGAATGCTACATAAAAATAATAAAGCCCCCTTAACAATCCACTGTCAAGTAATCACGAAGAAATGTTTAAATGGAGTCGCTTGATTTTGCTCAGTGCTGAAAAATTAAACATTGCTTTCAAAAACGGCGAGAAAGCCAGGAGGAATAATAATAAAAAAAAAAAAAAAACCCCGGAGCATGATAAGAAAGTAGTTGATTTCTGGCAACCATTACAGAACAGCTTTCATCCTGTAGTCACACTGACAAATCACCATCGATAAAGGAATGAAACGAAGCTGTTGGCTATCGGAAGGCCACTCAACGTTAGATTCTTGCACACTTCCCAGCTGTCTCCATGACGACAAAGGCGGAGTCTCCCGGCATTCTTCCCATTCATTGGCTGAATGCGTGTACGCCTCTTTTGCCTTGTTATAATACCCTTCGAAATGGATACCAGGCTCAGTTTAATTCAGGATCTCCATAGTGGCAGGTGAGTGCATCTAGCTCATTAAGTGTGCACCGTGGTAGATACTCCGCAATCTGTTCTAGGTTTATACTTGAGTGATTTTATTTTGAGTTGGGTGTTTAATTCCTTCTTAAAACTATACAGAGTTTTTGTTTTTTTTATGCAAATTTCGCATGAAGATGCAGCTACCAAACGAGACTGATAACCCATCGGAAACGATAATAAATGCAAACGATTCTCAAAGAACTTCTGGTGTGATCGCTTCTCATTTGACAATGACTTCAGTGTACCACTCCAGTTCGAGGTCTCCCTCTAAAAGTCCAGAAACTGTTCCGTCGAAACAAAATACCAAGTCGCCCAACAAAACGATTTCCTTTTCTGTGGACTCTATACTAGAAAAGAGCCCTTCAAGTCCTGAGCAAGACTGTAAGCCAATGAATGGTTCTTTGGAAAAGCACGAAGAAGACAATAGCAGCGTTCGGCGATTCACAATGGACAGTTTATTAGACAACGATACCAAACAGCTACCTAGAATTCCCACTTATGTGACACATTCCTCCTTACAGAAATCTGGACTCGTTCAGCCAGAAACGAACTTATCACCTCCATCTATTCCATGGAACTCTCCTTTCACAACTGTGCCATGGTTCCAGATGTCAAGGGATGTTTCACCTATCCATAGTAAGTACATTTTTTAATGTCCTCCTTTTTTACAACACTTAGTATGCTGCACAGCATTTGATAGATTTCTTAATTGTTTAATGTTGTAGTTTAAATATAAGACTATCTTATATCCATTGAAGTTTAAGAAAATTATAGCTTTAATAAGACTATACAATGACGGGTCAATTTTAATTTATTTCCTTGCATGCTTTGTATTGTGATTATATTCATTTCAAAATGAGCTAACTTTCAATATGTTTCTGTCAAATAGTATTATAAAGCCCTTTATATTAATAAGTATGATAACTTGCTGCTTTAAATGCTTTTGAAAAAATGTTCTTACATAATAATATCAATATTATAATGTATTGTTTCATCAACATCCAGGATAATTCTTACCTTCATAGAAAAACAGATTTAATTACCATAATTTAACTCAATTCAAATTGCTAGATTTATTTATTATTGTTCAGCTCCTAATTTGAATTTCCCATTCAATCAACTAATCATATAACTAAGAGACCTTTTTGTTTCTAAAAACTGATTCTTTTATTTAATTTATCATATTTCTTACATTATTTATTCATAAAAATATTTTAAGAAGAAAGGCTAAGGTTCAATATGTGCTATGGTAGAAATATTTTATTTGCCAATAATGATTATATAATTTTTTTTGTTACAAATAGTGGGTAATAGTGATTTTAATTTTTCAACATATAGTGGACAAGTTTGTTGGCAATAGCATAAATCATCTATAATGCTTCATATGGGACAATCTATCTAGTTCTTTTTATTTACACAAAATATAAATTAATGAATATTCATTATAGCTGTAACTATCCCTGTTGTTACATTTTTTTAGTAACAGATATTGAAATTTTATTTGAAAATAATTTAAAATTTTCTTATAACACAGACAGAAAGAATATCTTAAACAATTTTATCAAACGTATTTTTTCAGCTTAATATACTTTAATTAATAGTTTTTTTTTATCTAAAAATATATAAATTTTTTTTTGTTAGTAAAGAAATAACCAATAATAAATCTATTTTGCTTCATATTAATATTTATACGACAAAAGAAGAGTGACAATTATAAAAAAACATGTAAATAACCATTTGTACATTGCAATTATAAATTTCACTTAAAATTATTTTGCAAATAATATCTTTGGATAATTTCAAAATATATAAATGTGCTGTTAAGAATGGGACAAATCAATATTTTTCTTCTGCGTAATTTTTCTCCACCAGTAACCCCTTCCTAACCCATACAAAAGACCCCTACCAGGCTCCAAAAATGCGGTTATTGATGAGAATTTAAGTTTCCTTTCACCACACTTCCCCCCAAGTTTCTCCTTTTCGTTGTTGCTCCCTAGTGGCAGATATTCATCATAAATTCAGACATCCTGGAGGATTTTTGGTGTGCCGACGCCCCTATTCATTGACTTGGTCGTGGGATAATGGACATGACTCTATTGTGTTGAAATGTTACAACCCACATTTTTTTTGTTTTTTTGTTATGGCTTTGTAAAATGCTCCCTAGTACTGTACTACCATTCCTCAGCAATGCCAAAATTTCCAGTAAACGTATTTCTTGGTGATTTTTTAATACTCTCCTACGACTCTTTTGTGCTGAAGTGTTACAACCCATATTTTTTATTTTTGTTATGGCTTTGTAAAATGCTTCCTAGTATGTACTACCATTGCTCAGCAATGTCAAAATTTCCAGTAAACGTATTTCTTGGTAATGTTTTAGTACTCTCTTACGATTCTTTTATGCTGAAGTATTACAAACCACATTCCTATTTTTTGTTATGGCTTTGTAAAATGCTCCCTAGTACTCTACTACTAATCCTGAATAATGGAAAACTTTCCAGAAGACGTATTTCTTGATAATTTTTCGGTACAATTTTACTCCAAATTAGAAAATTTCTTCCTAAAAGTTGTCTAATTTATCATAAAACAAACTAAGGATTCGTAATTAAATAATTTTCCTAGTTAATAATGCGATGGATAACAAGTTTTTTTTTCCTGTAAATAAATAAATTGTACAATTATCTTTAAACTAAATGTATTTCATGTGCAAATGTTGTTATTATCATTGTGTCCAAGTGTCATAATTTGTGATACTAAATGGAAACATATCTTATACATACGACACTATACTGTGTAGAAAAGAATTGGGTGATTGTAGTATTGATATAGCACATATTTCATGCTATGAAAATCAACAAATTACATAATTTTTACAGTTGCAATTTGTATGAAATGGGATAACTATGAAATTTCTATTCTGGTCAATAAAACATGTAGTAGTAAGGGCTTTCCAAAAATTATTTGATTCTTTTAATATTTTAATATATATTTAAAGAGACTCCCTTATTTAACAACAAGTTTTGCCTAGTATATAAAAACAGAATTCATTCTTTTCTCAAAATAAATAATATTTTAAGAATTTACTCTGTCTTGTAGAATATGCCATCTTATTTTTGAACAGTTTACTATAAAAATGATTTAGAAACAATTACCATAATATTGGTAATGCTACTTTAACTGTAACTCAAAAATTTATCCAATAACTAGCGGAACTGCTTTTACAAAGGATGAAATCTTGCCACACAGATATTATGGTTTAATGTGGCTATAATATTATCTGGCCTTATTTATTTCCATACATTATCTGGGCGTTTATTTACTCCATATTTTAATCTTAGTACAATACCAGATCTGGAAAGGAAGAAGTATTTTTTTTTTGTTTTTAGACTTTCA
This sequence comes from Caerostris darwini, assembly GCA_021605075.1. Lineage (NCBI taxonomy): Eukaryota > Metazoa > Arthropoda > Arachnida > Araneae > Araneidae > Caerostris > Caerostris darwini. Next base: position 100,492 of record BPLQ01005131.1, read on the forward strand.
GTGTCTATCTTTTTGGACATTATTAAGAATAAACTAATTAAGTAATTCGCTAATAGAAAATAAATTTATATGTTGTGGAGTTTTTTATATAAAATTTTTTAATTAAGTTTAATTAATCTTTAAAAATGATACTGATGTAAAAAAAAATTAAATATATAATTTGAGATACGAATAGAAAATTATAAATTAATACAAATTAATTGATTAATCAATAATACAAAATTCTATTTACAGAACCAATTTTGTTAAAAAGTGTTAAATCTTTAATTTATCATCAGTTAACATAATAGATCAATTTCATCCATAACGATGATAATTAAGCTTTTTTAATGATTACAAACAAAACAAAAATTTGTATGAATTTTAAATTTACTATAATCTTCAGAAATCACTGCGTATTAAATTTAGTTTCAGAACAAAGCGGCATATAATTTTTAATAATAAAACGCATGTTATTTTTTAGATTATTTTTTTTAAGCTACCACTAAGAATTAGTTGAAATTCAAAGCATTTTAATAATAAACAATTTATTTATTATCTTTGTAAAATAATATAAGCGACAGATATTTTTTAACAATAAGGCGAATGCAATTATTATTGTTTTTTGAAGCTACCGTTAAAGAATTAGTTAAAATACAAAGCATTTTACTCTTAAACAATTTATTTATTATCTTTGCAAAATAATATAAGCTACACATAATTTTTAATAATAAAGCGCATTTAGTTACTATTTTTGTAAGCCACCATTAAGAATTAGTTAAAATTCAAAGCTTTTTAACATCAAACAGTTTATTTATTATCTTTGCAAAATAATATAAGAGACATAATTTTTAATAATAAAACCCAGCAATTTTTATTTAGATTTTTTAAAGCTATCATTAATGCTTAGTTAAAATTCAAAGCGTGTTAATTTATTTATTATTTTTGTCAAATAATATAACTGACATATATTTTTTAATAATAAAGCGCTTGTAATTATTTAATAAATAATTTATTTATGATTATTCATTTATTAAATTATTATTTTATTATAATTTATTTAATCATAAACTATTTATTTATTATCTTTACAAAATACATAATTTTTAATAAAAAAGCGCATTTAATTATTTTTAAAATACCGTTTAGAATTAGTTAAAATTCAAAGCACTTTAATCTTAAACAATTTATTTATTACCTTTGTAAAATAATTTTAAAAGGACGATTCCCCCCCCCCACCTTTACGAATCGATTCATCTGCTCGCCAAACTATTCCGCCTCTCACATACGAATGCCGGGTCGGCCTATAAATAATTTATTTATTAAATTATTATTTTTTCAATTTATTATAATTTATTTAATCATAAACAATTTATTTATTATTTTTGTAAAATAATATAAGCGACATACAATTTTTAATAATAAAGCGCATTTAATTATTTTTAAAATACCGTTTAGAATTAGTTAAAATTCAAAGCACTTTAATCTTAAACAATTTATTTATTACCTTTGTAAAATAATTTTAAAAGGACGATTTTTTCCCCCCACCTTTACGAATCGATTCATCTGTTCGCCAAACTATTCCGCCTCTCACATACGAATGCCGGGTCGGCCTATAAATAATTTATTTATTAAATTATTATTTTTTAATTTATTATAATTTATTTAATCATAAACAATTTATTTATTATTTTTGTAAAATAATATAAGCGACATACAATTTTTAATAATAAAGCGCATTTAATTATTTTTAAAATACCGTTTAGAATTAGTTAAAATTCAAAGCATTTTAATCTTAAACAATTTATTTATTACCTTTGTAAAATAATTTAAAAAGGACGATTTTTTTTTCCAACTTTTACGAATCGATTCCTCTGCTCGCAGTACCATTCCGCCGCTCACTTACGAATGCCGGGCCCATAAAGAGCCGCCATTCTCATTTAGGAGCTCATTTCTATTAAAAGCCGAGTGGGCATTTATTTCGGTCCATGAGTCAGTTGTAGCAAATGCAATTTGTCACGGAAATCGGAAGTGCGAGGCGTTAGTCGGGAATCACGCGAAAGGCGACAAGAGGTCCTAATAGTCTTGATTAGAGCTAATCACGCGACCGCTCTCTCATGATGACTTTATTATGACTTTTATTCCGTGAATTTATTGCACGCCGACTCTTTCTTGTGGGAAGCGTTCAGGTTGCGAGCATTTGAGGTTAAAAAAGAAAGTGTTGGTGTTAAAATTTATTTTAATAATGCCGTTTTTTTTGTTTCAATTGAAAGGATATAACGAACAGCTTTGAACTTTATCAGAATGATTATTGCTAGCCCCCTTAATAGATTTTGCCTAATATACTCGGATTTGCATTTTTTTTTAAACATCACGTGTTAACTCGTGTAAAAATTAATTTTTAATTCTGGACCAAAACGAGTATTTTGGCCATTCTTGTACGGGGGCAGTATTCCTTGTATGGGTAGTGTATGGGCAGTATTCATTGTGTAAGCAAACGTATGGGCAGCTTATGTTCAGGCAAACCCGAGTTTATCCATGATATTAAGTTTTTGAAACAGTCATTATTTAGCCATTTCTAGTTGTTTTACAGACATTTGAGTCGAATTTCCTAAGTTGTCATGTCCTTACCTGTATCCTTAGGATGTTATTTATTGCTTTTTACCACTTGAATAGTTATTTAATTATGTTTTCAAAATGAATAAAAGTGAAGACACTTCGAGAGACCATATGAGTAGTGTATCGCTCATGAATGATTATGAAAATTCTGGCGAGGCTTATTCTAATGCGGCTCAATCAAGTGTAGTCATTCTCCGAGTGATTAAATTTGTTCTTGAATTTCTGTTAAAAAATTGAAATTAAATTGAAAAAAAAAGCGTAAAATAGAATTATTAATCACGAATCGTGATATTGTATCCTAATGAATACTTTTGTGAGAAATTAAAAAAAAATTACTCAGGAACAAAACTACATTTGAAAAATATCTTTTTTTTAATGATTAATGAGCGAAGTGAGAATAACGCGAAATAAAGATAAAATAAAAGAATTATTCTTCACACAGCACTAAAGTATAAGTTACTTAAAAAGCATACTTATTAGCAATTACTTCATATTGAAATAGTAAGAAGGATCTAATGAATTAATATTAATTTATCTAGTTATAGTAAGAGATAAATAGAAAGTATTTATATCATTTTAATTAAAAAAAATATTGCTAGTTAAAATTAATTAGAAAAATTAGCATAGCAAATTTGACTTCCAATTCTCTTTACAAAGAAGATTTAAAAGGTACATCCTTTTAATTATACTTTTTTTTTTGCAAATTGTCTTTGTATGTTGCTAATGAGCTGCGTTAAATATTTAGTTCTTTAAGAAGTAATTTTCCCCGTCTTTAATGAAGATATATTATTCTCCTGGTGATTTTCTCTTAAATAATTATGGCTTATTGAGCATTATTTTTTAAAAAATTACTGCTTTATAGCAAAACCTCAAATGAAAAAATAATGAAAATTTTTTTCTTAATGTTGCATTCGTGTAAAATTCTTTTCTTGCATATTGCAAGCACAATAAAGAAAAAATAATTGATTTCCGAAAGAATTGTGCATAGGAAACATTGCTTAATTTGTGTTCAGTTTTACAGAATTATAAATTTACTCTTCATTAGTAGCTGCTTAATTAGCATACAAAAAATTAAACGACGATAATTACCAATGTTTTTTTGCAAACATTAAGTTAATTAGTTTTTTTTAGTTTCTATATGAATTTTAAGGGTTTTAAATTGATAATTATGGATTAATAATGTAGTTAAAACTCTTCTGTGTTTTTAAAGTTAATAACCTTTTGCTTTAGAATTCAAATAAACACACTCTTTTCTCTCTCTCTCGCACACACACACACACACACATATAATGTGTTATTTTTATATGCGTATTTCTTCTTAACTGTACTTTGAAATCAGTAATTATTTTTAAAATAATACACATTTTCAAATACCTTATAAGTAGTAGTTGATTTTCGATTTAGTCGGTACCATACAATACATAGTGCTATACAAATTTGCACACTCTAACAAATATAATTTTACAGTCATGTCATTGTTCCTCCTAAATCTTTTTACTTATTCAAATTCACTTTTTTTTAATGAGGACTTTTAAAATTTTTAACAAATATTTAAAAATGTTTACAATCAATACTAATAGATAATTAGAGCTAAGTTAACAGGAACACCAGAGATTTTCACCAAAGATACAGATACAGCTCAGTTAATCTTGTTGTTATCGGTCCATCTGATTTATGTTATGTCCAAGTGTAAGGAGAGCGGGTTGACCAAGCCCTGGGAACCAAGGGACGAAGTCCTGCAAGTCACCATCCCCCCCAAAGTAAGAATGCGCATTAACTCTGCGGTTCCTCCTGTAAGGGTGTTTGTAGCCCATAAATCAAACCTTTCCTTTTACATTTGCCACTGGTGCTCATTGCTCCACCAATGGTCATTTGTTATCTGATACCCATGTGAAAAAGGAAATGGGGACTTTTTGGGAGCAAAGCTGATGGTATCAATAGACTGGAGAGAATAGTTCACTTTATCACGCCTCTGTGGTGTTACTCGATCTTGACAGCTTAATTGAAGTGTTGAGAGTAAATAAAATGAAAAGTTAGGTTGAAAATATTCCTACTGAAAACTAGTAAAAAGTTTATGTAATTCGTTTTATGGTTTAAATATTACTTTAATCCATGCTGAAAGATTAAAAGTGTTGATTTTATGTTTGTTTTCAGTTTTTAGTTCTGTTTTGTACTCTTAATATACAAACGTACTCGCAGTTCAGAACAACCGGTTCAGAATGAAATAGAAGAATCTACAAATTCCTCTGTAACTGACATCATTTCGCATTTTTAATGTACGATAGCTAAGTTATGTATAGTGTTTGAAAATGTTTAGTTTTTGAAAATCATTTTTATTAATCAATTTAAAATTTGAAGTCATATTGAGGCTCTGTGGCTGAATGGTGTCCCAGGGTTTGAGTTCCGATGGTGTCTTGATGCTTGTAGTGGTTCGGAATCCACTTTAAACCTTAGGTTCCGGACTGTTGGATGTAGGGCTGATAACCCCAACCCTATAAAAAGAAACTATCCCCTGTCTCGAAAACTGTTAATAGGTAAACGGGCTTGTCCCACCGTGAACTGTGTTATCCTATCCATTAGTGCCAGGCAGTTAGGCCCCGGTCTAATATGATTATTGGACGTAGGGCTGACGACCCCAACCCTGTAAAAAAACCTCTCAACTGTCTCGAAAACTGACACTAGGCAGACGACTTGTGTTTGACTATTGGCTATAGTGCTATATTGGCTATATTGGTTAAAAGTTAGGCTGACTGAGTTTGTTAATGTTCGAATAAGGGAATATTGGAAGGTTCGATTAAATTTTTCAAGCTGTTTAACATTGGTTCATAACCCTTATTAGGAAAATAAGTTAGAATGTTTTTAGGAAAACTATGTATTTGGAATACTACTGATAAATGCGTTTCCAAATTATCATTTTTCATTTATTCTCTGAAAATTATCAGTTCTTTTTATGTTTGTATCGGTAGAATGCATAATTGTTAATTTGACAACTACTATAAATATAAAGTTGAAATGCTTCAATTTATTTAAAAATTTAAATGGATAGCTAAGAAATATTTTAATTATAGTAAGTAGAAGAAAATAATAAGAAACTGTTACGAGGCCTTTTATTCATTAAAAATGCACTATATATTTGACTAATATCTGTATTTTCAATCTAACATATTAATAATAAATATGAAACAATATTTATTTTTCTTATAAAGGTTTTCTTTAGCAAATTCAAAATGCGTTATGGGGAATTGGACATTCAATTAGATAAAAAAAAAAAGTTGAAAGTTATTAATTCTTTATATATTATTTAAATGAATGCTTTTTTTTCTTAATGTTTTCCATATTTTTTTATGCATTATTAAAATAAGAAGAAAAAAATAGGATCTTTTTATTAGTCTTTAAAATTATGATAAAAATATTTTTATAATTTTAATAGTAGTAATAATTCAGTAACTGAAAAATAATTACTTCCAATTATCCTCTCATTTCCAATCCTACAATTAGTCTTATATTACTAATATTACAGTATAACCTTAATTTTTTACTTAATTTAAGTCAGTTAACTTTTAATAGTCCAACTAAGATTCAATTAATGGATTTAACTATCATTTAAAGTCATTAGCTTAAATAGCACACATAGTGTTTATCTCGTTATATACATTGCTTTAGGTCTATTGTACCGATATATGAATTACTCAAGTCTATTAAGTAACTCAACAAAATCATCCGTAATTGCCCCTTTTTTTATTACTGAGCTTAACCTTCCTGTTTATGACTGTACTTAACTGACAAATTTATTCCATGAAAAACCGGGCACGAAAGAAACTGTAAAAGGAGAACTGACTGACACCACTTATTTATTACGTCTACAGAAATGCTTTTGAAGTCTGGCTGCAAGGCATCGGAAACAGTTAAAAAACGTTCTGGAGCTACTGATACGGTCTTCACCCTTAAGGTACAAGAGAGGGGGAAGGAAAGTCCCCAAAGGTTAGGGGGTTAGACACAATAAAACTGCCCTATTCGTCTTCTTTAATTGCTTTATGGACCTGACACTCCTTGTTGTTATTCCAACTGCCGTCAACTCCCAATCGGTAGCCAATTGGAGCTACCACGACCCCCTGGGTAGACCACACATTCCATCCCTGTTTACAAGTTCATCTCTTGAAAGATATATGATCACTGCTGTTCACTTCATTGCGTCTTAATTGGGACTTTAAAAAGTAAGTTTACTGTATGACTTTAGAGCATTTAGAGTTACTGGTTTATTTTTTACTGTAGGCAATATAGTTATCTGAAACGGAGCAATAGAGTCTTTGAAGTTCATTTGTTGTTCAACAAAGACAGGCCAATTTATTATCTTCATAGCGAACAGTAATCGGTATAAAGGAGTGGTTTCAAAAGAAAATAAAGTTGTTATTTATTCCTCCTCTCTCTTCAAAAGTTCTATTGAAGAAATGAAAGAGATTGTGACTGTCAATAGTTGAAATCCATAAATTTGATAGTAGCATTCACCACACGCGAACTTCGCTTTTAGCAAAGTTTTTAATAACAATCATAAACAATTAAGCTTTTAGAATTGTTATTATATGTGCAAAAATGACAACAGAAACAAAGGGGTAAAAAAAATAAGGCAACATTAAATTTATGCATGTTTTAATATGCCGGTTGTATCAATTTAACTATTTTCCTGTTAACAGGGATGAATGACATTATGTTGTTATCATGTAATATGTTACAAATATAATGCAATAAATTAGTTATTGTCGATTTCGTTGGGAGAAAATACTGGTTTAAGGATTAGAATACTTGTAGCTAAGTTTTTTCCTCACAGTATTTCAATCATTGCTTAAAACAGGACACTATAATTGATATTGTGTTATAGCAATAAATTTTAGACAATCATTGATAATAAAAGTGACTGAAATTATTGCCCACAAAAATTTGTTTGATGATTGTTGGATTTAAAGAATGCTTGATAGAATTTCAATATCAGTTAATAAAGGAAGGATTTGTAAAAGATTCCTTGATTGTAAATTTGTAGTAATTGCTGATCTTGGGAGAAAAAACATTTGTGTATATATATATATATATTGGGCATCTCTTATTTATGGGGCCTGATGGCCGAGTGACTAGCGCTCTGGCACTCAGCGCCATGGATGCTTATAGTGGTTCAGAATCCACTTTAAGCCGTAGTTCCCGGTCAAATATGACAACCCTACAATAGGACTGACAGCCCTACCCCGCAAAAAGAAAATATCCCGTGTCTCAAAATTTGCCAGTAGGCAGACGGCTTTGACCGATTATGGGGCTGTTGTTGATGATGATGATCACTTATTTATTATTATTTATCATACTGAATTATTTTTCATATTTTCCATTTTAAAGACTTTATTACAATCTTCATAATATTGATCCAATTTCTATGCATCTTAGATTTTAAATTACTTGAACCATTGGATAATGCAAGTAACAAGATCATTAATAATTTGATGTGCTTATGAATAATCTTTATACTTGAGTAATACGATACTTATTTTTTTCCAGAACCAGGAGAATTGCCTAAATTACCTCCCGTAAAATGCCAACTCAGGAAACACAAAAGCAACCGAAAGCCAAGAACACCTTTCACAACGCAGCAGCTGCTGTCTCTGGAACGGAAATTCAGGGCGAAGCAATATCTCTCCATTGCCGAACGAGCTGAATTCTCGTCCTCGTTGAACCTGACAGAAACGCAAGTCAAAATCTGGTTCCAGAACCGAAGGGCGAAAGAAAAAAGGTTGAAGGAAGCCGAAATCGAAAAATTGAGGATGGCCAGCAGACCCATGCTTCCAGCTTTCCCATTCACACATCACGGATTTATAACGGGTATTCCACCGCCAGCTCACTTAGGTGCAAATGGAATTCCTGTAACAAGATCCTTTATGTCGCCTATATTATCCCCTTATCCATTTTATACGACGTCATCGTCCGGGCATGCGTCCTCTCCTATTGCAACTGCATGTCCTCAATGACTATGAAAACTTTTTTCCAATGGAAAATATGCTTGTTTATAAGTACTATCGTGAACATCATCTCTATCCCTATCACACGAACAAATTTAGCCACTCTCTACATTGAGCAAACGAAGATTATTAACAAATATAAGCATGCACAGATTTCGTCGTTTAAACGCGTTTATACTTAATGGCACTGCTTAATGATATGCTATGTTCAGGCTCCGTTTAAACATTAAAAACTTTTAGTCCTATTAACTTGTCAATTTTATAGCGTCAACATGGCACCGCGAATCTTATTGATCACTTTCCAATGGATAAACTTTCTAAAATGGTCAACTAGCTCACTTTCAGTGTCGCTCCCCTTAAAACTTTGTGAAATTAATACCCCCATGGGGAATATTGGGGGATATGCTTTTTCCTCCTCTAACTCCATGGAGGGTCATTCCGGCATATTGATTTATTATGTTCAAGCTCGGAGATCTTTCGATTACATTCGCTTGTTTAGCTTTAATCTGTTTAGATCAGAATCTCGACTATTAAAGCATACATCATACAGGCTTATTTGGTTTCTTTTAACATGGTGCAAACTAGCCTTGCCACTCATACAATAAGTTAACAATGTGTATGATATTTCACAAATTTATTTTCTGTGGAAGGAAGTCATGGGCTGTCCTCATGAGTTCCCTAGATAGAATGCTTCATGCAATTGAATTGCGGAAAGTAAATGTTGGGTATACGCACAGCGATAAACTCATTATTTGAGTGGAAATTACAGTTTGCTTCACGTTGATGAGACCTTAAATCGATTAACTTATTTAGGTTCTGTTCATATGTTTTCACGTATTATGTTGCTTTTATACGCTGTACTTTCTGTTGCTAAACATATGAGTATCCAATAAGTGTCATGATAGTCAAACGTGATATGAATTTCAAATTCTTGCCGCTTGCTTGCTGAATGAAGTGAGCTGTAAAATTTGTTCGTGTGATAGTGTCTTGAGAGAGAATCACTTTGGTGTATTAATTCCGCCTCCTGTGAATACTTTCCTAGAACTTTTATCGAAAAGAACTGGCTCACAATTGTATTATTTATGATGGGAACTAGGAATTCTTAAAGATTTTGAAGGAATAAAGAAGGTAAAACCGAAAATACAGATGCATCCACATTCAAAACTAATTTTAGTTTTTAAATGTTAATCTCAACGTTTTTAAAAATATATTTATGTAATTTCTTGAAACATGTTTTAGTTTTCAATATACACAATTTATTTTCATTGTTTAATTGCGGTCATATAATTGATTTTATTTGAAAGCCATGATGAAAAGGAAACAAAGATTTTCCTAATTGTACCACATTAAAATTGATCAAGTTGTAAAGTAGCTGAGCTTTGCCTTTGTTTCAATGCTTTGTTTATTTTTAGTTGTACAAAAAACTTAAATTGTAGAATTTCAAACAATTAAAAAATTCTTTGTGTAAATATGTACAGAAATTATGTTTTTAATTATTTTTTTAACTGAATTACTATTAAGAGTACTAATTTAACTGTATTACTCTTAAACCTTGTCAGAATAGTTAAAAATATTAATTGTGTTAATCTGTCTGTGATATATCATTTTTAATTGTCACTGTGTAAAAATTGATTTAAATATTCTAGTCATGTAAGTAGTACTCATTTGTTTTAATTTTTTTATGGTATTCCTTTTAACTTTGTAAAATTTCTTTCTTTCTTCTTTCAATTTTGTGTTGTGCATTTAATTAACAACTGTATAATTTAATTAACGTAAAAAATTGAAAACAAAGGGTGAAGCCTACTTAATTTTTGCCTTATTTTATTCTTATCTTATCATTATTTGCTTTTGTGTATTTTTTGTTTCAACTAAATGTTTTTTCAAATAAAGAAGTGATTTTTATCTACTTATTGTGAAAACAGATAAAATTTGTTTGTTGTTTCATTAGTTTTATTTACAGAACTTAATAATAATAATAATACTAAAGAATTTCTTAAAATACCTCTTCTTCTTTATTGGCGCAACAGCCCCATGGTGGGCCAAGGCCGTCTGCCTACTCACAAATTTCGAAACAGGAGATGTTTTCTTTTTACGCGGTAGTGGTTGTCAGCATACACCCAAAGCTCTACAATCGTATTAGTCCGGGACCTAGTTTTAAAATGGGTTCCAAACCACTACAAACATTCATGGCTTGAACCCTGTGGCACTGAGCACGAGACACTCGGCCATCAGGCCTATCACAGAAACAAATTTCTCATAAAGGGAATCGAACCCGGGACACCAGAGTGGAAGTTAGGAATCCTAATCACTAGACCACATGGGTGAAGTTTTAAAGCTACTATTAAATCTTTAAATTTAATTTCTATTCTATTTTAATCTTTTTAATTTATAAAATAAAATTCATTTTAAAATGAGCCTCTTCGATTTTTAAAAATTCATCTTTGATTATAATTTTTAATATCTAACTTTAAAAGGATCGTTCTACCGTTATTCTAATACATATATAAACTAACTAATACCCTGGCACTACAGCCCATGGTGGGGCCAAGACCGTCTGCCTACTGCCAAATTTCGAGACAGAAGAAGGTTTTATTTTTTTTTTTTACGGGATAGGGTTGTCAGCCCAACGCTCTGCAGTCATACATCTGTAAACCTACGATTTAAAGTGAATTTCGGACCACTATAAACACAATGGCACAGAACGCAAGTCAGAAGCCCTTAAAATACCTCAGTAAAGAAAATTATTGCAATTTTAAAAATACAAATGAATAAACAAATAATAGCAATAATAATAAAACAATATTGTATTGTATAAAACGACAAGTTATACATAATAACTTATATGAATGACTGTGCTTTGTAACTTATTTTAGAGGAATTGAAATAAAAACGTTTAATTCATATTTTAAATTCTAATACTACATACTTTAAACTTTGATTTCCCATTCTGTTTGTATGGGTTCAAATAGTAGTTCTGATTTAATATTTTTAGTTTGAATTCTTAAAATTACCAAATGTTAATCAAATTATCATATGTGAACTTTTTTTCATAATATAGAATTAACGATTTCCTCAAAAATAGTTAGACAGATGTAATAAATTGAGTTAAAAATTCTGCGAAACATGAAATTCTGCTTTTAACTATTAAAATTGATAAATAATATAAGAAAGAAAAAAAAAAAAACCACATAAAATAAGATAACTGCATAGAATAAGAAAAGAACTGATTCGACTCTTTTTGATTAAGTTGATAAGTCATGCTAAAAATATACAACTGTAGAAATTGATTCAAGTCGATATTTTCGTTAATTAGAAGTTATTCGCAAGTTTGATTCTGATCCGAAAATTTAAAACTACTCATTCGGAAAATTTGTCATCAGTTTAGAAGATTCCATATTAGCCATCCATACCTTTAACGTTTTACATTCCCAAAATACATCATATTTTACAAAATGTTAACGTGTTCATCTCTAACATAAATGCCCTTAACAATTTTTTATAATTTCTACAAGCAGTCGAAAAAGTGATAAAATACAACATACTAAGTGGCAATATTATGCAACATATTAAGCAGACTTTTCCAGCAATATTTTGCACCCTATTAAGTGAACTTATCTAGCTATATTTTACAAAATATTACTGGAATAGTATGAGGCCAGGTTTCCAATTTATTTTCTTTGCAGTTTCCGCAAATTTGACATACATATAATTCACAAAATTTCTACGAACTCACAATCGAAAGGGAATTGAAATCAACTGTCTACAATCTAATCACACCCAGTTGGTGAGATCTTGAATATTGGACTTGTAGCGTCCTCTATCATCCAAATGAGTAGACTCACACATTATAAAATATTGTCGGATATGGGTATATTTGCTGTTGAAGACGTAATGGCGTTAGTTAAATTCTGCGTAATTTACAACTTTGAAACTTGCACGAAAGTAGAATTTTTGGTCTCCGAAAAATGGTGAATAGGATTATTGAAATGCCAGAATTGAGAGGAGTCGTATCATTTATTTTCAACAACGCAAAGCTGACTAATAACTAACAAAGCAATCACTACAACTAATTAACAAGTAATTTTTAAAACGATGGAACACTCTATGGTTGCCCCACATCTCGTGTAAAATTTATTAAAATATATTTTTTTCTCTTCTCACGCGGTCCTTTGTATGGTTCTCGTGCGAATTCATGGTGGATCCAGTTAATTTAAGCATTTCTCTTTCTCTCCACGTGCAGTTCGCTGTATAGTTTTTGTGGATGGTGGATTCTTATTCAAGCACTGTCAGTTAACGCGTAATACTATACACCAAAGCAGCTTTATTATTCTCCCAATTTTAATTTAGAAACGTAATCTCAACACAAAACAAAGGATACAGATAAATTCTATATAAAATCCCAGTAATAATGACAAAGTCTAAACTACTAAATTACAACTGGCCGGTCGTCTTTACAGGATTTCGGAGTGCCCTGGCCCCGAAGGGGCCTATAACTCCTATCTGCATCTGAGAAACATTGGTGAAGGAAAAAACATTGATAGTTAAAAGGAGGTGAAGTGATTTAAGAGCAATGTCCCATGTTAAAATATATATTAAAAATATAAGCAAAGAAAAAATTAATAAAATAGCTAATAACAAGGAGAAAAATAAAATAAAAAACAAAAATTAATAAAATAAACAGAACAATTAAAGGATCCAAAATTTAAAAAGGAATCTACAGTAGGATGGGATTTTCGTTGCTAGGAAGGAAGACTAAAAGCACAGAGGTCCTGACGACAACTAAATTACAACTGGCCATGAGTAATCAACTTTTAATTTTTTAAAACGATGGAACACTCTACAATCGCCCCTCATCTCGAGTAAAATTTACTTTAAATTTTTTTCTTTTCTCTGTACGCTCTCCTCTGTAAAGTCTCGTGCGAATTCATGGTGGATCCAGTTTATTTAAACATTTCTTATTTCTCTCAACGTGCAGTCCGCTGTATATTTCTCGTGGATGGTGGATTCTTAAACAATCTAACTCTTTATTTATAAATTTTTATTTTATTTTTTAATAGGTCCTCGGCACCTATTAACTAAAATTATCATCATTAAATAATTTACCTCTGCACCGATTGTAATTCTCCTCTCAACTAATTGTTATTAACTCTAATATATTTTCACTTATATATCTCCGGACAATACTTTGTATCCTGGTGCCATATTGATATTTTTGTTTACGGTTGCGTGATAAGGAGGAAGAACACTATTTCTTGTTGTCCGAGAAAACTATTTACAGAACAAGTTTTCTTTCCAGTTAAACTCAACAATTCCTTTCAATTGAAAAATTAATCAATTTTCCAATCGATAAATAGGTTAAAAAAAGTATTTATATGTTATTTTTCTAACACAAAAGTTACGAAACTGAATGTGTGTTGATTTCCATCCAAACTGCAGAAAACAAGTTTAGTGTCCCGTGATCAAAATTTTCGCTTGCTGACGTGGACACGGATTTACAAGTATAATACTTATAAACAAGTAATATAAGAAAAAAATTTTTAAAGTCAATTCCTTCTTTTTTTCCTTTCTATTGCAGAAAAGTTCTTTATAAATAATTTTCATTCACTTTTTTTAAAGTTTTTCTGGCGCCATCTATTGGTAGATATACGCAACTTAAAACTAAAATTAATTAATTAAATTTAATTACTGAATTAATATTTGTAAAAAACTGTATTAACATCCAGTGTCATCCATTACAAGTTAAAAAAAAATGTATTTGAACTACAGTGGATGAATAAAAAGTGTTTTATGAACGATTGAAAATTTGAACAAGATATATATATAGGAGAGTGTGAGCTAATAGAAGAAATTGAAAAAAATGGCTAATATATTGAAGAAGTTCTGACAGCTTATTTATGGAAAAAAAACTCTTTTGATATTATTCACTTAAGTAAGATTTCATTAAAAAAATTTATAAGAAAATCATTAGTATACTAATAAGTTATACACTCTGTCCAAGTCAAATGCTTGAAAAAAAAAAATTTTTTTTGTAATAAGGAAAAAAAATATTTGTCAATTTATAAATATTAATGAAATATTTGACTTATAAATTTAATTTCAGAAATATTTTTTTTTTCATTATGTTTAATGTTAGTCGTAGACAAATAATTATTTTTGTTTTATAAATAATAATAAAAAAACCTTATTACTAAATATTTTAAATTAGATAATTTAAATAGCGCAAATTAAAAAAAAAAAAATTATAGAAATAGAAATCTGAATAAATATTTTTTTCTTCCTGTTTTATAAATAATAACAAAAAAAAACTATTAAGAAACATTCTATACCATAAAATAATTTAAGTTAATAATTAGAAACATTTCTACGCTAAAAAGAAAATTAAAGGAAAAAAAAAAAACTTCAGTTGTTGAGTTTAAAATCAAAATTTGATTTGTTTACCGAGCCCTCGTGGCCTAACGGATAAGGCATCGGTCTCCTAAACCGGGGATTGCGGGTTCGAATCCCGCCGAGGGTATTTTTTTCTATGATGAATAGAAACCATTTAAAATATTCTTTTCCCACTGTCGTTAGAGTAACATATTGTGAAATACGTAATACATGCGTTTGGGTCAAAAATTCAGTGAAAAAAACAACATAGTTTTAGAGAGTGTCTATATTCTTTTTTTTATACATTTACTCTGCCTTTTTGCGTAAAATACGCTGTGTGTACTTTCAGGAAGAAATACATCACATTTGCGTATAGAATATATTAATTTTAAACCAAAATTTTTCGTGGATTTATTTGTTAAATTTCATTAATGATACTTTTTCAAATAAATAAAATAAGCAAAATGAACATTAATGTTACTACAAACAATGAATTTTTTCCTCCCTAACCTACAAATAAAAAATATATTGCAATATTATGAAAACATCTTTAACAAAACACACAAATAAAATATTTTTTACAAAATGATATAACTGAAATGAATTTTAAAATGATATATTTACAATGACAGCAATTAACAAATATTTAACGCAAAATGTTAACACAGGATTAAAACAAATTACTAAAATAAAAACCGCGTTATCATTTTATTTTTCAAATGAATTTAATTCGGAATTTTGAATACATTTAGAACTTCTTAAAACTTTGGTAACTTTTTCTATTATAGGAAAGTAAAGGGACTTATGCTCTTTGAAGTAAATTTATCTTATTTCACGTGAGAAACTGATAATTTCATAATAATCAGAAAACTGGTAATTAACTGTATTAATTATTTTGTATTTAATGTTTAATTGACAAGAGATTTGAAATACAAATTAATCTAATGAATGGCTTTTTGGTTAGTTAACATGTCATGTAAATATATATATATATTAATTTTTATTGAATTATATCAGAAATTTTTTTAATAGTGAAAAAAACAATAATGGTTATTTAATATCTATTTTTTTAGAATAAATTTAAAGTTTAAAAAAAATTCATCTCTCGTTTTACAAAATATTCCCGAGGTTTTTAAATTAAGGCAAAAATCAAATACATGAGTTTGCATTTTTCATGTAGTATATTCGTTTAGTTATAAAATATGTAATTTGAAAATAATGTAAATGGTAAGGTTTTTATCTAGAAAATTTTGCTGTTATTTCTTTTTAAATTATTTATAATTATTTTCATTATATTTTATTTTTATTTTCTTTCAATTTTTTATTATTTTAATTCCTTATTTTTTTTGGAAAAACAATTTATTTTATTCAAAGTTGATAAAGATTTTATTTAAAAATTATGTATTGTTATTTAAATTAGTCTAAAGGAAACTGTTTAGTCGATATAAATATTTTTTAATAAAATTATAATTGTATAGAGATAATTCAAATTATAAAATTGATGTAGTTAAGATTATTATTACTTTGGACTCATTATGAAGTCATTTTTTCGTTGAAATAGATAGCAAATTAAATAAAATATTTACAAAAAGTTACATATTATATAAAAGTTTAAAAAAAAAAAAAAAAATAATAATAATAATTTTTTTTTAATTATGTAAAAGTTTTATAAAAGCTATAAAAATTCAAATGAAAAAAATTAATAAAAATCAGCAATTATTTTTTTTTTTCCTTGTAAAATAACGGGGCTTTTATTTTATTAACGTATACCACGATTAGCACGCGAACAGTTGACGGAAAGGAATAGTATATTGCCTTTCGAAAGTAATTTTAAAGGAAGCTGTCATACATGTGTGAGTCGTACGGCAGAAAATTTGGAAAATCACTAGTCAACATACGGCAATGTAGTAATTCAATCACTTGTTATTATTATAGATCAACAGATATGACCCAGCTTTGCCCGGTTATAAAAACTAACAAATAATAATTAACAAAATAAACATTTTTAGTTAATCTTACTGCACCACACCACTGTGTCTAACTTAGTCATATGGGGCCTATGGCTTAAAGTGGATTCCGAACCACTACAAACATCCACGACACCGCCGGGACTCGAACTCGAAACCTGTATTACCGAGCATCAGAGCGCTAGCCACTCGGCCATCAAGCCCCGTTCAATTTTAATAAGAAAATATCTCTGCAAAGCTGAAAATTTGCCATTTTAAATTAACCAATTACTGGCAGATTACGAAAACGGAGATATTTTCTTTCTATGTGGTAGTGTTGTGAGCCCTATGCTTTACAATCATTTTAGATCGGGTCCTAC
The DNA here is from genome assembly GCA_021605075.1 of Caerostris darwini. Classification (NCBI taxonomy): domain Eukaryota; kingdom Metazoa; phylum Arthropoda; class Arachnida; order Araneae; family Araneidae; genus Caerostris; species Caerostris darwini. The sequence continues at coordinate 117,778 of BPLQ01005131.1, forward strand.
AATTAAAGTGAATTCCGAACATCCATGGCACCGAGGGCTTGAATCCAAAATCTGTGGCATCGAGAACTAGTCACTCGCCATCATGCACGTATTTCAAAAAAAATTTCTATAAAAAATAATAATAATGATAATAATATCATATTTAAGAATCCCTTCTCTTTTTTCACTGTTAATTTGTTAGCTTTTATTTTTAAAGCTAATAAGCTATTTTTAAAGCTATTACAGATTTTTCACCTTATTGTTTGTAACAGTAACTAATGACGCGTGCCAGTTTTAAGGATAGCGCCATCTGGTGAGTGAAATCTGTCAGCATTAAAAAGAACAAGATTGTTATTGAATAAAAAAATAATTAATTAAAAATTTTCTTGGTGTTTGGCTTCAAATATTGGAATAAAATAATAAATTAAAGAGAAAAATGAACTTACAAGTGCTGTACTTTTTAAATTATGCCGGACCATAAACACACACATATCTATTCGTTTATACATAATAATTGCCTTATTAAGTTTAAATGTAAAAAACGGTGTCCTATTAAATATTCAAGCATTTTAAATGTCGAACGATATAGACTATATTGGAATAGCTATTAATGGATTTTAAACTTTTACCAGTTGGTTCAAAAAGTTATTATTTCTAATACTAAATTGAACAAATACTAATTCGCACTTACCATTTACAGTTAATGGAGTTATAAAACCTGAAAAACTATTTTGCACAATTACAAGTATATAAACGGGATCACCATGGTTACAAAACGATTATATGGCAAATATTTCTCTAAACTCCACATTTACAATTTGCCTTCAAATTACTTATCCATAATTTACAATTCTCAACTTTTAAAAGGGGTTAAAAAAACCTTATGAAAAATTAATGTAGGGAATGTTCTGGTACCTTGTAAAATGGTAAAGAACAATTTCATCCTTCTGTACCAGAACACACACATGCTTTACATACAAAGATACTTAACGTGTTCATAACAAACGGGATGTCCTAAACATTAAAACTAATGTTGTTTGTTCAGGTCCACCTCAATTCGAAACTCATGATCTAAATTACTATGCCTCCTTATCAATGTCCAAATTTGTCCGCCTCACACTACTCTAGGGCCAGATCGTTCTTTTGCGTGACGTGCCCTAGTCTAACTAGATGCCTATCGTTTACCGTATGATGATCATCGACCAAGTGGTCAGCTATTAAGCAAATTATTTGTTTGAAGTCGGTGGTCATGTACCATTGCTTTTGCTCGCCAGGGGTGAGTTTTACATTGTATTTACATTGCGTAATGGAACTATAACGTGACGTGAAGTCCAGCAATTGGTAGGAGGCTACTGTGGCACGATGCGTCAATATTGTTGGATATTTGCGAGTGAGCGTTGCTATAGCTGAAGCGTGAAAAGAAAATATCTGCAGGAAGAACGACACAGTAGAATCTAAGATTAAGCATGATGTAATAGTTTGGTAAAGGGATTGGCCAATTCAGTTTATGATGTTATGTTAATGGATAATCGATGAGAAAAGGATTAGAGGAAATTTATTTGAAAATATTGCATTCAAAATGAGTTTCTATTTTCCCGTTTAATTAACGTTTTGCTTTTCATATTTTCTAAGTATTTGCAGTCTAAATTCTTCTTCATCTTCTTCATTGGCGCAACAGCCCAATGGTCAAGGCCGCTTGTCTACTGGCAGATTTCGAGACAAAAGATATTTTCTTTTTTTACTGGGTAGGTATGCCAGTCATGCATGGCAGTCTTGTCTCTGTATAGTCATATTAGACCGGGACCTACGTTTTAAAGTGGATTCCGAACCACTACAAATATCCATGGCACCTCCGGGACTCGAACCCGAAACTTGTAGTGCTAGTCACTCGGCCATCAGGGGCCAGTCTAAATTCAGTTCATGAACATTTTGTTGAAAATTTCAAGAGTGAACTATGTTGGAATGTTAAAATTTGTTGATGTATTCATTTGAGGCAATAGGTGGCAATAAGATTAAAATATTGATTAATAGATAATTGATAATAATAATTAATATACATTAATATTATCGATAAATAGTTATTAATAATGTAGATCAATAATACAGTTATTACAATATTATTAATCTAAATTATCAAAAATTGATTATTCTTCATTAATATTATCAATAATTAATTATTGATAATAATAATGTAGATATTGATTATAGTATAACCAAAAAATTGACTATTCTTCAATAAAGTAAAAGACACCATCGTTTTTCAATTACATCTATTAGCTCACACTCTCTCTATATATATCTTGTTCAAATTTTCAATCGTTAATAAAATGCTTTTTATTCATCCTCTCAAGTTCAAATACATTTTTTTTTGAACTTGTAGTGGAATGCACTTGATGTTAATACAGTTTTTTCAAATATTAATTCAGTAATTAAATTAAATTAATTAATTTTAGGTTTTTTTTTTAAATTTAAGTTGCATGAAATACCAATAGATGGCGCCAGATAAAAAAATTATTTGTAATTGAAAATTTTTTGTAAAGGACTTTCTGCAATATAGAGAAAAAAAAAAAGAAGGAATTGACTTTAAATTTTTTTTTTTAAATATTACTTGTTTATATGGAATTTAATGTCCTTTGTTTCCACAACAACCGAAATTTTTGTGTTACTTGCAGTTTGTGATTACATCTATTTCAGTGATACAATGAATTATAATTATCAATTCAGAAGCTTTTTTCTTAAAATATTTGCCTATAAGAATCGATAAACTAAACAATGATATATTAAAAATAATTACATACATGCATTATCATTTTCCAGCCCACCACGTCAATTGTAAATATTTTTAATCAATTTACTATTGGTTAACATTATAAACCTAATTTCTTTAAAATTATCTATGACTTATGTATGATAGAGATATTCATTTTGAAATATCTTTGAATTATTGGTGGTCTACAAAGTATAATAACCCAATGATATCGTAATAGTAAATCAATAGTCTAACTCATCTTGCAAGCATTCGATATTCAATATAGTTAAATATTGCTAAGAATATTTGTGAGGAAACATAGAGCAATGAATTGCTTAACGCATTCTTTTATTAGATGGGCTATAAGTTTTTTTTCGCTGTTTTTCTTTTCTTTTCTTTTTTTTCTTAACATAACATACCACTTGAATAATCTTCTTGTATGATCTTTTTTTTCCATTTTAATAACATACCAGGTGCATAATCTTCACCGTTTCAAATCATTGACTTTTAAGTATGGTTAAGAATTGAAATTCTTCCAAAATCTCTGTGACTTATGTGTGCCACACTTATTTTAATTGGATTTTCTTTACAAATCTGTGTGGTCTCCAAAATACAAAACTATGAAGTAGCTTTAATGCTTAATCTCTTTTATTGATATCCATCCAAACACCCAAATTCTAGCAAAATTTTCAGCTGGACGTAGGGTCTTTAACTACCTCGTCTAATCTCTAATCTCTAACCTGTTGTCCTAATCTCTCTTATTCTCTTACAGTTTTTCTGCTCTTTGAATTTAAAACTGTTATTGTGGTGCTGTTATATACAGGATAATCTCTTTCTGTAATTCCTAACTATTTGTATCGGGCAACATTCACAAGAATTTAAAGCAATTCAAGTTCAGAAAGGCAGAAATCACACCTAGAATAATCAACAGTAATCCATTACCAGATCGATGACATTGATGAATGCTTTCCGAAATAAGAATTTCAACAATGGATTGAAGTACCCCCAAACAGATTGAGCTGGATCATCAATACAAAGGTTGAGAGTGCGGTATCGTTAACCGCACTCTTTGCGGGAGATTTGATTTTGCTACTGTAGTAAGTTTTAACCCCATGAAAATAAATCAAAGTAAACTACTTTGGTTGATTTGGGACACACTTATCTTTGTTAGGGGCAATTTAAGGTGGGTGGTCCGGAGATACAGAGGATCACAACATTTTTAAACGCGCATCCCAAAGACTTTTTTATAGAGTAGAACCTCTGTAAGTCGAATTTCAAATAATTCGACTTATAGAGGATTTCGACTTACGCGGATTTTGTAAGGAAATATTCGACTTGTAGAGGTTTAGATTCTTTGACTTGTTTTGAGTTAGAGAGATAAAATAAATAAAAATTTAAGTTACAGAGGTAATAAACATGTTTATTTGCAACTTAAAAGTTATATTATGTACTACAATAAAAAATCGAAATAATTCCGAAACAAACTTTAAATTAAAAATATTATGTATTAAAAAAGTCAATTATTTGCTTTAGACAATTCGATCGTTCTCTATCTATCGCTAGAGTTCAAATGAAATCAATAGCAATAATAAGAATAAAAATTAGAATAAGAATATTTCTTAGAATTGGTTATTCTATTTACTGTATACTCATACATTGTTTTCTAAGAAACAATGACGTGCATTGTCGGCAAATCCTTAAAGCCGGTAACTTATTTTTCTTCAAGCTATAGAGGTAATTAGATTCAAATGATCGAGTTGTAAAATCAAACATTGCTAATGTTCGAGATACAGAGGTCCAATTTTTTTTCGAGTTACGGAGGGAAAATATATACCAAAATGGGTTTTTGGAATCGACTAATTATTTTGAAATATTAGAGGGTTGAAATTTCGAGTAATGGAGGTTTTGGGACTTGAAGGGGAGGGAACACAATTTTTTTTCGAATTGTGAAGGTTTTCGACATATCGAGGTTCTACTGTATACCTTTATATACATACATTACATGAAGGAGAATTTTTATTAATTTTCGTATTATTTTTAATTATAATTAATTATATTAATATTCGTATATATATATATATATATATATATATTACACACACACATATCATATATATATATATATATATATATATATATATATATTACACACACACATATCATATATATATATATATATGATATGATATGTAATATGTGTGATTTTTGACTACATACACATACATAGACACACAGACACGCCCACATATATATATATATATATATGTGGGCGTGTCTGTGTGTCTATGTATGTATATGTAGTCAAAAATCAAATTAATCATTAGAGAGTTTTTGCATACCGTACGTTAGTTACCGTAGGACGTCCGTTAGCTTTTTCTCCCTAGCGCGCATGCTCATAGGAAACTGAGCATGCGAGTCCCTTACTTGTTGTAATTAGCTTATTATGTCCCTTACTTGTTGTAATTAGCTGTTTTAACATCCTTACTTAATTATTACGATTAATTACTTAATTATTATTTGTATATTAAGCAAATGCATTTAATGTACAAATAAATGAGTTTCACTACAACATATCAATTATCGGGAAAAAATTTGAAAAATTGTGCAAAAAATATTTAATTAATGAAATAATAATTTAATCAATATATTTAACTAATTAACGAAATGAACATACTTAATTTAAAATCAATTAATAAATCATCTTAATTATTAATCAATCTTAATTATTTTCTTCTCAATATCATTTGAGATGCTGTAATTCTATGTTCATAATTTGTATGCATCTTTATAATCTACAGTGCGGTTCCTGCTCAGTGAAATTCAAAGGATGCTTTTACGGTGTTTTATGCTTTAGATTAATTATTTAATTATTACGATTAATTATTTAATTTTTATTTGTACATTAAATAAATACAGTAAATGTGCAAATGAGTTTCAGTACAACATAAATTCTTTCATTAAATATATCAGTTATCGGGAATCGAGTATTTATACATTATATGAAATGAATGAGAAAAATAAAACAACGAAACGAAATTTATTGATATAATTAATTACTAAAGTTAATACAAAAATAAGGAATGAATGAATTAAAATTTATTGGAGTGACAGATTAATTAATGCAAAAAATATTTTATTAACGGAAATAATAATTAAATTAATATGTTTAATTAATTAACTAATTGTAATATAATTTAAAAATTAATTAATAAATATATTATTTGAGAAGAAAATAATTAATTTAACATTTATTATTCCTTCAGATATTGTAATTGTCGATTTATTATTTGTATGCATCTTTAGAATACACTTTGTTCGGTAGATTATTACAATTATTATTATTATTATTACATAATTACAATTTCATTATTATTATATTCCCGATAATTAATTATTAAATATATAAATTATCAGGAATGAGTATTGATATATTATATATTCTTATACCAATAAATAAATTAAAAAATTAATATTACATAACAGTTGGGCTGACATGTTCGTAGGCTGACACATAGAAGGAGTTACTAGTATTAAATCCATATGATTGTTAGTTAGCCCTAACCTTCAAAAGACACGTGTATAAATTTGACAGCTGTTTTACTATTAGTATGAGAGTTATAGCATTTTTAGTGAAGCAACTTTTGTTAGTTTGAAAAAATGGATAAAAAGGAAATTCGTGTGTTTAATAAAGCATTGCTTTTTGTGCGAAAAAAAAATACTCTTGAAGCCAAGGCTTGGCTTGATAAACATTATTCGGACTTTGCACCAGGAAAATCAACCGTAGAGAAGTGTTTTGCTAAATTTAAACGAGGCGAAATGAGCACCGAGGACGATGCACGCAGTGGACGCCCCAAAGAGGCTGTTACCGACGAAAACATAAAAAAAGTCCACAAAATAATTTCTGATAACCGTAAAGTGAAGTTGATTGAGATAGCTGAGACCTTAAAGATATCAAAGGAACGTGTTGAACATATCGTGAATGAATATTTGGATATGCAAAAGCTTTGTTCAAAGTGGGTGCCGCGCAGAGCTCACAATCGACCGAAAACAACAACGAATGGATGATTCTAAGCAGTGTTTGGAGCTGTTCAATCGTAATAAACTCGAATTTTTGCGTCGATATGTGACAATGGATGAAACATGGCTCCATCATTTCACACCGGAGTCCAATCGACAGTCAGCCGAGTGGACTGCACGTGATGAACACTAAAAATTCTATAACTCACATACTAACAGCTGTGAAATTTATACACATGTCTTTTGAAGGTTAGGGCTAACTAAAAATCATATGGATTTAATACTAGTAGCGCCATCTATGTGTCAGCCTATGAACTTTTCTGTCCACCTGTTATAATATTATATTTTAAGAAGTATAATGCAAAATCATTTTTCTTGTAATGAATGGATGAAATAAAATTTATTGGAGGGACTAATTAAATAGAGCAAAAATATTTAATTAAGGAAATAATAATGAAATTTCTATATTTAACTAATTAACACAATAAATAGATAATTTTCAAAATCAGGTAATAAATATATTGCTTGAGAAGAAAATAATTAATTTTGAATAGAAAATAATTAATTTAGCGTTTATTATTCCTTCAGATGTTATAATTCTATGTTTAATATTTGTATGCATCTTTAGAATCCACTTCGGTAGATAGCTTGGTTTGTTTAATAACTTCATTAATTAATTAATAAGATTAATTACTTAATTATTATTTGTACAGTAAACAAATGCATTTAATGCACAAATAAATGAGCTTCTGTAAAATATAAATTCACTCATTAAATATATCAATTATCGGTAATGCGTATTGTTATATTATACATTCTTATTCCAATGAATAAATTAAAAATTACTATATTTTTTTTTGTTCTAATGCAGCTGGCAAACACATTAAAAATTATTATTAGATATAACATTGTATTTTATGAAATACAATACGAAATGATTTTTTTTGTAATGAATGGATGAAGTAAAATTTATTGGAGTGACTAATTAATTAATTCAAAAAATATTTAATTAAGGAAATAATAATTAAATTAATATATTTAACTACTTAAATAAATGAATATATAATTTTAAAAATCTGTTAATAAATATATCATTTGGGAAGAAAATAATTAGTTTTGAAAAGAAAATAATTAATTTAACGTTTGTTTTCCTTCAAATGTTGTAATTCTCGGTATATTATTTGTATCGTTAGAATCCACATAGCTTACTTAGGATTATAACTTCATTGCTTAATTATTTTTATTAATTACTTAATTATTATTTGTTCATTAAACAAATGCTTTTAATGTACAAATGAGTTTCAGTAGAACATAAATAATAAATAAAAATAAATATTAAATATAGCTTATTAATATAGCTTAATAATAGCTTATAAATATAGCTTATTAAATATTATTAAATATATCAAATATCGGGAATGAGTATTGATTTATTATATGAAAAAAATGAGAAGAAATTAGAAGTAAAAAAATAAAGAAACGAAATTTGATATAATTAATTTCGAAATTAATATAAAAATAATCAAATGAAATAAAATTTATTGGAGGGACTGATTAATTAATGCAAAAAAATATTTAATTAATTATATGACAATTAAATTAATATATTCCAGTAATTAACGAATTGAATATATAATTTTAAAAATCAATTAATAAATCTCTAGAAATTTTGGTTCCTGGTCAGTGAAATTCAAAGGATGCTTATTAATTTAATTATTGTTTCATTACTTAAATATTTTTGCATTAATTAATTAATCAATCCAATAAATTTTATTTCAATCTTTAACTATTTTTATATTATTTAAGTATTTAATATTATCAATAAATTTAGTTACATTATTACTTTTCTGTCTTTTATGCTTAGATTAATTACTTAATGATTATTTAACTTTAATTATTGTAAGTAATTGTAAATAATTAAGTTAAATTAATATTAACTAATTAATGAATTGATTATATAATTTTAAAATCAATTAATAAATTTATTATTTGAATAGAAATAATTAATTTTGAATAGACAATAATTAATTTAACTTTTATTATTCCTTCAAATTTTGTAATTCTCTGTGTATTATTACATGTATGCATCTTTAGAATTAATTTAGTTCGGTTCCTGATCAGTGAAATTCAAGGGATGCTTATTAATTTAATTATTATTTCATTAGTTAAAATTTGTTGCATTAATTAATTAATCAATCCAATAAATTTTATTTCGTTCATTAATTATTTTTATATTAATTTAGTAATTAATAATATCAATAAATTTCGTTAAGTTATTAAGTTTCGGACTTTTATGCTTAGATTAATTACTTGATTACTTAATGATTATTTAATTATTACGATTAATTACTTAATTATGATTTGTACATTAAACAAAAGCATTTAATATACAAATGAATTTCAGTATGTATGTATGTTTAGAATGCACTTAATTCGGTTCCTGGTCAGTGAAATTCAAAGGATGCTTATTAATTTAATTATTGTTTCATTAATTAAATATTTTATACATTAATTAATTAATATAAAAATTATATATTAATTTTATAATATAGAACAAAATATTTCTTTTCATTCATTAATTATTTTTATATTAATTTGCTACTTAATAATATCAACAAATTTCGTTACTGTCTTTTATGTTTAGATTATTTACTTAATTATTTAATGATTACGATTAGTTACTTAATTATAATTTGCATATTAAACAAATGCTTTTGAATCCACTTTGTTCAGTTCCTGGTCAGTGAAATTCAGAGAATGCTGACTAATTTAATTATTATTTCATTAATTGAATATTTTTTACATTAATTAATTAATTAATCCAATAAATTTTATTTCAATCTTTAATTATTTTTATATTAATTTAGTAATTAATAATATCAATAAATTTCGTTATATTATTACGTTACGGAACTTTTATGCTTAGATTAATTACTTAATTACTTTTCGATTACTTAATTATAACGATTAATTATTTAATTATTATTTGTACATTAAACAAATGCGTTTAATTTACAAAAGAATTTCAGTCTGTATGTATCTTTTGAATCCACTTAATTCAGCTCTCGGTCAGGGAAATTCAAAGGATGCTTATTAATTTAATTATTATTTCATTGATTTTTTTTTTGCATTAATTAATTAATCAAACCGATAAACTTTATTTCATTATGTTATTACATTATGATCTTTTATGCTTAGGTTAATTACTTAATGATTACGATTAATTACTTAATTGTAATTTGTACATTAAACAAATGCTTTTGAATCCACTTAGTTCAGTTCTTGGTCAGTGAAATTCAGAGAATGCTGACTAATTTAATTATTTCATTAATTGAATATTTTTTACATTAATTAATTATTAATATCAGTTAATTTCGTTTCGTTTTTATGCTTAGATGATTTGCTTAATTACTTAATTATAATTTGTACATTAAACAAATGCTTTTGAGAGAATGTTTTTCACAGAGAATGTTTATTAATTTAATTGTTATTTCATTAAAAAAATATTTTTTGTATTAATTAGTTAATCAATCCAATAAACTTTATTTCATTCTTTAAATATTTTAAATTAATTTTTTAGCTAATAATAACAATAAATTTCGCTACGTTATTACGTTACAGTGCTTTATACTTAGATTAATTATTTTACTATTTGTACATTAAACAAATGGATTTAATGTACAAGTAAGTTCCAGTGCAACATAAATTTACTCATTAAATATATCAATTATCGGGAAGGAGTATTGATTTATAATACATAAATTATATATATACCAATAAATAAATTAAAAATTAATATTAGATATAATTAATATCAGACATAGACAATACAAAATCATTTTGCTTGCCTTAAAAATATCAATACCTATTAAAAATAAAAATGATTTATTATACATGATAAAAAAAAAAAAAAAAAAAAAAAAAAAAAAAAAACCCTAATAAATTTTAAAAAATAATTTAATTATTTTTTATTTTATATAAACTTTATCGATAAAATTATAACAATGTAGTGTTTTGCATACGTGGGATGATACGTGGAACGTGATATTAAAGAAGAAGAGGCTAATGGTAAAAGATGCCACTGTGCATTTTTCCTTATTTATTCTATTCATCAATTGACGATTAATTTATTGCTACCAATTTCCCCACAACAAGACTATTCATCAAATAAATTGTCACGAAAATCATTTAAAGAGCAGATATTTGTTTGCCAATGAAGCCACTTGAATAGAATCGCGTGACTTAACGCTATCGAAACAGAAACGGTATTTGTGTTTTTTTATGCCCTTGAATGTCCGCCTCAATTAGTTTACTTTAGGTGCCATTTTCTTCTAAAATATTTGCACTTGATACTCTGTTACCCAATTATCATAAAGTACAAGCTGCAGTGTTCTTTCATGAAAGCAAATTATGCCATTGATGCATCAGATAAACAACCTTCCTTGGCATACGATGCCAAAAGATCATTAATGTGCAATCAATAATCAATAAAAATTTATTAAATAAAATAGATACAGTTTGATAATGACATGTAGACATGAAGAAAATTGAAATTGATTGGTTAATAGATTTAAAAGTTTTTATTTTTGTGTAGAATCTGCAGTGTTATTAAATTTTGATATTGACAATAACTGCAGTTATTGTCTGTGATCTATTAATTCTCAAATATTGAGTTTTGGAAAAAAAAAAAAAAGGCTGATTTAAAGAGTGTCTGATTAATGTTTTAAGGATAGAGGTATTATTATTAAGTATTAATGATTATGGAGGTATTAAGTATTAACGATTGCCTTATAAGGGATATCTTAGAACCTTTGTATTAAGTATTAAAGATTATGGTGGTATGGAAGGAGGTATTAAGTATTAACGATTATGGAGGTATGGATGGAAGCATTAAGTATTAACGATTGCTTTAGTTTATTTTAGGGGCCATTTTTTTCTAAAATATTTGCACTTGATACTCTGTTACCCAATTATTATAAAGTACAAGCTGCAGTGTTTTTCCACGAAAGCTAATTATGCCATTGATACATAGATAAACAACCATCCTTGACATGCGATGCCGAAAGATCATTAATGTACAATCAATAATCAATAAAAATTTATTAAATAAAATAGATATAGTTTGATAATGACATGTAGACATGAAGAAAATTGAAATTGATTGCCTAGTACATTTAAAAGTTTTTATTTTTGTGAAGAATCTACAGTGTTATTAAATTTTGATATCGACAATAACTGCGGTTATTGTCTGTGATCCATTAATTTTCAAATATAGAGTTTGGGGGAAAAAAGTAGATTTAAAGAGTGTCTGATTAATGTTTTAAGAATGGGGGTATTGTTATTTTTAAGTATTAACGATTATGGAGGTATTAAGAATTAACAATTGCTTTATAAGGCATATCTTTGAACCTTTCTTTATTGTCACAATCGTTATAATTTGGAAAAAAAAACCAAACTTATTTTAATCTAGATATACATACTTATAAAGTTATCTATGGTATTTAGTAAATGTAAAATTCTTAAAAGTAAGCCATTTTCGATTAAGCAGTATGTAATTAAAAAACAAAATGCAACTGTTAAAAAAAAAAAAAAAAAACTGTTGAGAGAACATTTTTTATTTATGTCTAAAATTGAAAAAAAATTTTTTTTAATTTTTTCTTGTCTAATTATTTTGATGTTGTAAAGGCTAAATAGAAATATTAATTTAAGTTATAAGACGTGAGAACGAAATGATGGACATTTTAAAAATAATAAATCAATTGTTTGGGGAACCATACTTTTCTGAATTTTGTTTAGTAATTTAAAAAAAAAGGGGCATAAATCAATAAGAATAAAATGACTAACAATAAAATAACTGACAATATTAAAAATAAAATGATTGATCTAATATTTCATAACTAGGCAATTAGTTATTCCTTTTTATAAATCCTCGCTTTTTTTTTTTAATTTCTAGCTTAACAATATATAAACATATATCTTTGGTGACATAAAAGTTTTAGCAAAAACTATTCTCCTATAAACAAGTTGACTTGATTGAACAATTCATTTTTGGAAATAAAATGAAACAGCGTATCAGCTTGAGTTATTTTTTATATGTTTATTTTTTTCAAGCAATTTTTAAAAATATATATATTTTTTTAACAAAACAACTGCTTATCACTATCAATACATATTAGTTTAATTGGATATGTACTGAAAATATTTCTTTACACCTGTATTAGTTGCAATATCCAATAAATACATTTGTAGAATTAACTCTTTTTTTTTTTCCAGCGGATCACTTTAAAATCAAACAGATAATTTTGTATGCATTGTGTATGAACAATATCGCATAAACTGTACAGGGTGAGAATCATTGTACCGATTACACATTGCCTATGGAACTCTTCCTCTACAATGCATAGTTTTCGTAAAAAATGTGAACGAAAAAGTATGACATCACATCTGGTGCATGAAAAATGAGTTATAGTAGAAAGAAAAATAGTGGTAATTGCATGTGGCATAGGGTTTATATAGGAAGATGCTCAAAATGACCACCATTTATAAAGAACCCTGCATGTGTGCGCAGTATAATAGCTAATTACACCAGATCTTACTGTCTTGTATACGGATAAAAATTAAAGCATCATGCAGTGAAACCATTAAGTCTCTTTCTGTAATAACTGGGATTCTATATACCAATTTCTTCAAATGTTCTTGTAAAAAAAGTCCAAAAAGATATGATCTGATAATTATAATGGCAACATAGTGGGACTTTGTCATCCTATCTACCTATGACATTGTCGTCGGGATGACTGCTTGATGGATAATGAGAAGTATAATCAGATATCAGAGGTACAATTATATATAATATATTAATAATAATAAATCGCCAAAAATGATTAATTTTTATCATGTGACACCAAATATATTTTTTTACTGCAATAGATATTTCTTCTATTTCATGTTGTAAAGAAGAGTTAAAGAATTTACCACTTTAAATAAATAAAAATAAATAAACAATCAAGTGATTTACATAATGTGTTTTTGCAATGCTTCTCTTAAATGGGTTAATCAACATGAGGAAGATTTGTTCAAATAGTGACCAAAGATGGCTTCTAAGCCCAAGAACCCTGCCTCCCTTCCTTCCAATCGGCAGCCAATTAGATACTCGGCTTCCAATCTTATCCCTCACTAACTAATAAAAGACGGGCCAAGGAAAAAGATTACCCCTATCTCGCTTAATTCCCTCCACTTCTCTATTGGTCGACCTCCATACCGATAAAAAGGACCGCCCTTATCGCGCTTGACGGTCAACTCCCGGTGATTCATATGTCCGGTACGCTTGACCGGTCCATTGCGGGGGAGGGGGAAGATAAGGCTTCCGGAAAGGGAAGAAAGCCGACTTCCCTTATCTGCCGGCAAGCCTTTCGGTAGCATTAATTCATGAGTTCCACTATGACTTTGTCAATAGAGGGAGAGATAAACAGATGAAAGGACTTGTCTCATTTCATCTCTCTCTCCTTCTCCTTTTTCGTTTTATCTCACCAGCGAAGGGTGTTCGATTTTTTTTTTTTTGCAAGGTTCATCATCCCCCGATCCAAAATAGTTATTGGTTTTAATCGTTTTTTTTTTCTTCTTTTGTTGTTGACTGATGTAGGTAAAAAATAGTTTTAAAATATTAATGGGAGGTAATGGTTTCATTAGTGGCTCAATGGTAATATGTGCAATGCGATTATAAGCTGTCGTAATTTGATTCCGCTTTGGCGTATTTTTCAAACAGAGTGACTCGATGGCGAATGTAACAAAGCTTGTGGACACATCGATCGAAAGTCGTGCTAACAGGTCGAAGTTATCTGAGTTTTCATCCCTAAGATATACAGCAGTAAGGATCTAGGGGCCTGATAGCCAAGTAGCTAGCTCTCTGGCGCTCGTACCACAGGTTTCGGGTTTGAGTACCAGCGGTGCCAAGGATGTTTGTAGTTGTTCGGAATCCACTTTAAGGCTAGGTCCCGGTCTCATGACCGTAGAACGTCACGGAGCCCAGTTCAGACTTCTCCCCCATCATTCCCAAACTGTAAAGGGGCAACTTAGCTCTAGGCACAGTAATGTGGTGTGATAGTAGTAGTAGTAGTAGCAGCAGCAGTAAGGATCCACCATGTATTCCCACAACGAATCATAACATTGAACTCAAAGTTGATAGATCCTCCTTTCAACTTTAACAACTCCTTCTTTGACTTTGGACTTTGCACGTTTTGTTTTTCGCCCGTTGGACTTTGGAACCAATAATGGGAGAAGGTGAAAGAGAAAAGTGAGTGTACAGAGGATGGAGTGAAGAATTTCAGGCAGTACTGAGGGTACAGGAATCGAGAGAAGAATTCCAAGCGGAAAGGAGGGTACAAAGAACGAACTGATTTAAGATGATTTTGTAAATAATTGTAATATAATTTTGTTTTGTGTGTTATGTGTTGCAGCTGTGCAATGCTGTCTTAACAAATTTTAATAAAGATGGCAGCTAAATATTGCGTATTTATATTAAGAAATAATTTAGTTTATCCATGAACTCACTTCTTATTCACTCATATTTAGCCCAAACGTTTACTGCAACCATAGCAGTTAGTCTTGGAAATCATTGGAAAGCAATAACCCTCCTTTACCCATTAAGCTGTATTATACGGGCTTACTTTGCTACTTTCAAATTTCTCCAAACCGGCTATGCTACACAAACAATGCCTCTCTTTATTTGTATGAGATAAAAGTTGTGTAATCACATACGGCACTGTCCTTATTTGCTCCCATTCCTGTACCTTTTTGTCCTTATTTGTTCCGGGGTGATAGAAAGCTTCATGCGATTGAGTTATGATGGATTAATGTTGGCTGTGAGCGTAAAGATGAACTCATTATTTGAGTGGCAAACAGTGGTTTTCTTCATGTTGAATGTAACATAATAAGCCTTTAAGGTATGTGGTATATTATGCAAAATGCGAGATCCCGTTTGTGAATAATAAGAAATATATGATTTTAGAGAAAAAAAATTTCGAGTTCTTGGTTCAGTTTTAACAGCGTAATTGGTTGTTCAACGATAATGCACTTTATCTAGGGAAATCATTCGCCCTGATTTCGCAATTTTCACTGATAGTTTGTGCAACAGTCATTGTTTTGATAAATAAGAAAAGTCGATGGAAATTGCAGTAGCATGTTGTTATCCACAGTCAAATTGCTTAGTAGGAATTTTCTGGATTGTCTATAATACAACACGCATTTCATTCATATCCTAGATATGTTGAAGCACGAAATAGTGTAGTCGAAATAGTTAAAATGGACGAATAGAATAATAGATTCGTAAAAATTACGAATAGTAATGGCAATGACAGTAAAATAATTTATTCATACATAAATGCCAACGTTATTTACAAATAAATATTTAAAAAAAAAAATGCTAATAAGTCTCTTTATGTTCAAGGAATTATTAAAAAATTACAACATGATTACAATAAAAAAATATGTAATGCCGAAGACGTCTTCCATGAAGAACAGAAAAATTACTGCTTTTAAAAACTAGACTTACAGCTTTATTTCTGCTACAAGAAAATAATGTTATGTATTGTTGAGTCCGCATTTGCGTAAGAGCGGTTTGAACCCCACATACCAATCTGTTTTGTTACAGTTTTGATTGATATCGAAATACATATTGTTTCATTTGTTAGCTTTCGATTGAAAAGAACCGTTACTCTGCCTGGTATCGGGTTTTGGTCACTTAAAGAATTTACATGTTACCTCCCATCAATAAAAACAAATGGATGGGAATTGAACCCACAATCCTAGGTTTATGGGACCTGCGCATTATCAGTTGAGCCACTAGAGCCCGAAAGCGCGCTGCATATTTCAAATCAAAACTTTTCAACTCATATTTATTAATTTCTAAGTGTATTATTTATTTAGCTTAAATGATCTGAATCACCATATAAAGTTTTTCCCAATTTTTTTTTATTGTTAAACATAGGTACATCGAACATTTTACCATTGATGGACACCCCTTTATCTCAGCTGTAAACGTTTATGGATGGTGCGAATATACTATAAATGGCCCAGCGCAAATGATGGTAAAAAGGTATTTGTCTCAGAATTGCTGGTGGATGGTTTTTAACGCTTAATTTTTTCACGGACTGTCCATTAAGAAAGAAGCAATTAAGGAAAGTATCTATTTCAGTCCTTTCGATGTTGAAACGAGTCGGATTATTGCGATTTATTTTGTTTCCGTTCAGCAGAGAATGCCATTTAAAAGCGACGCCGATGTAAATTAGGAGGAGAAAAACAATGCTCTGTAAGCAATATTTGTTGAAAGAGATGTTTTATTAAAAGAGAACTTTGTTAAGCAGGTGCAATCATTAACTTCTAATTACGTTTTTTTTCAATTCTTTTATATTAATTCAATTTTAATTCGCTAAATTCAATAGCTGGATTAGTTTATGATTTAAACAGGTATTAATTTTTTAAATGTGATAACTTTCATGCAGTTTCATGCATGCTTTTTCCCCAGTAAATTCTTAAAAAATAAATTTTATATAATTTTTTTTATTGATTATAAAAATACATAAAAAAATAAGAAAAATTAATTGCCTCTACTACAAAGTATTGCTTTTTGTATTCGAATAAATAAAGTAAGAATTAGCGATTGTAACAGTTGAGCTGACATGTTCGTAGGCTGACACATAGATGGCGCTACTAGTATTAAATCCATATGAATTTTAGTTAGCCCTAACCTTCAAATGACACGTGTATAAATTTGACAGCTGCTGCACTATTAGTATGGATGACAATGGATGAAGCCTGGCTCCATCATTTCACACCGGAGTCCAATCGACAGTCAGCCGAGTGGACTGTACGTGATGAACACTAAAAATGCTATAACTTCACTAAAAATGTTATAACTCACATACTAATAGTGCAACAGCTGCCAAATTTATACACGTGTCTTTTGAATGTTAGGGCTAACTAAAAATTATATGAATTTAATACTAGTAGCGCCATCTATGTGTCAGCCTACGAACTTTTCAGTCCACCTGTTATATACCTATATCAGTTGTTTCTGCCAAGATAATACTCTGAAAGACATTTTGTTTTTGGCTGCTCTCTTTCACGCAACACCTGTTTATTATCCATATATGTAACGAAATATAAATGTATTTTTCCCAACTTCGGCTGGGTTTTTAAGAAAGTTACACCAAAGGACTGATGGCGCCATCTGTCGGCGAGCCAGTCAAACAGCAGCTGATGATGTTTTTTTTTGTTGTTGTATGTTTTATGCTGCTATCATAATTCTTTTATCTTATCATTTTCTTAGCTTTTAAAATTTTTAATTTTAACGTTAATTTTGAACCATTTTTTTTTGGGGCATCGTCAACGGACTCCTAATTGTACCTATAGCTCTAGCTTTTTCGATCTCTTGCTTTAATTGTTCTCAAGCAAGAGATGTTTTTCCTAAATTTTAATTGTTCTATTTTTATTTATTAATATTCTATAATTTAAGCAATTACATTTTATGCAAATTTTCTAACTAAATTAAGATGTGGAGGTATTGTGGTTCTTAAAACCACCTAGGAACTCCGTAACAAGTGCGCCCGTTGCCCTTGTTTTTGGCGGCTTGAGCCCCCCTATCCCACAAGTGAAACATGTGTACGTGCTCAAACTTATGGAAACTTCTCAATTCAATCCAATTGTTTCTTGTTAAATATTAAGTATTTCAATAAATTAGTGTTTATTTTTTATCAGTGTCAACTTTATTATCGGGCCGCAATTTATTGATTAAGCTGGTGTTTTCCTAGTTAAGTTTTATTAAATATTTATCGAAATATTGAAATTGTTATCGATGAGCAAACGATGAATAATCGATGAATTAACGAAAGAAAAAAATATTAAATTTTAATTTATAATTTGTTAATTGTTAATTTAAATTTTAAATTATAATTTGTTAATTATTAATTTAAATTTTAAATTATAATTTGTTAATTATTAATTTAAATTTTAAATTATAATTTGTTAATTAATTATTAATTTAAATTTTAGATTATAATTTGTTAATTATTAATTTAAATTTTAAATTATAATTTGTTAATTAATTATTAATTTAAATTTTAAATTATAATGTAGTTTTCTAAGAAGTTAAATGATATTTTTTGGGCAATACTTCGTAGGTTTAATGTTCATTTTTTTCATGTAATTTCGACCCAATGAGTGGAATGTAAAAATTATTAAAAAAATAATTAATTCACGGAAGTTCGAATTCAGATAATTTTTTTTATTACTTATACCTTAGAATGATTTATTAATCTTTCATAAGCTGTCACGCTTTATTTTATTAACGAAATCCTGACTTAATTCTTGTCTGAAGCGGCATTCAAACGAGAGTACGAGTCGAATCGAATCACCCTGAGGTGCTCTCGCTCCGAGTATCTCCGTCTGATCGCGAAAAACCGGATTTGTAACCAAAATCTTGTCCATCGTTCGGGTATCAATAAGAGTCAAACCGAACTAAAGGCGCTATAAATCTGTAAGCAAGAATGTCCTTCTTACAGATTGAGGAGGAGAGTGCGAACTGTCCTAGATAATACCATATAAAGTGTTCGTTTCAAAATGTTCGAGTAATAAAGGAAACCACTGATGACCCATGGGTAATGCTGAAATTTTTACTTATTTCCCGTTCTAATTGTGAATGGCATCATGCTAAATTGCACGACACTAGAAAACAACAGCATTATAAATTTTGCTTCATTTGGAAGAAAGCAAATAAGTTTAAATTTCATTAATAATAAAGCATGTGAAATTTTAATTAAGTAGAAATGTAAAATACTTTCTACATGATAATGAAAAATTACTACCTGAAAGGAATTGATTCATTTTATTTTCATATTTTAGCTAGGAACTGCAAAATAATATTAAAAAGAATGCAATATATTTAATGATAATAATGAATAAAAATTGTGAAAGTATTATTTTTTAATTATTACTTCACATTTAATAATAGAAATAATTATTACTATACTATTAACTAACAATAACTTAATCATCATTTTATTGAATGATAATTCAACCCATTTTTGGAAAATTGCATAATTCATTGTTTAAATGCAATCACTGCAATTTTCATTTAAAAAGTTACTTATTAAACAATGAAACGAGCCCTCGTGGCCTAACGGATAAGGCATCGGTCTCCTAAACCGGGGATTGCGGGTTCGAATCCCGCCGAGGGTATGCGTTTTTTTTTATGTCACCGACGACACATGCGTTTATGACGACGACACATGCGTTTTTTTTTATGTCATATAACCGACGTCACTTAGCTTCAGAAAATAAAGCTTATCGTACCAAAAAAAAATATAAGCAATTCTTTTTTTCCATTACAAGTAAGAATGTCAGTAAAATATGTTTCAATGGAATAATGAGTCAATAGGTTGTTTATTTATTATTACATATATATTACGAGTTGTAATATAGAAATACATTCTGAAATATTTTGATTCAACATGCAATATTTTTGTTTATACGCTCTTATATTTATGTCGTACGTATACGCTGAACTGCAGATATTGCCACATATAACTGACAATTGTTAAAGCAGTCCGATCTCAAATCAATTCCAGCAGTTTTTAATGATTGGCTATATCTCTGTTTATAGACACAAAAAAAGCAAATCGTATAGGCAATTGTAACCTTTTGAATTCGAACGGCGTATCGGATGTTATCAAATGTATCCTGGGAATGAAACCGTTTTTTTATTTAGCACCCGTTAAAGTATTTGCTTCTATAACGTCTCAAAAACGTGGAAACGTGAATTCATTCGTGAATTCAAGTCACTTTTTCTCTATCCTTAATTTTTTTTCTATTATCTGTTATATTGTTAATGAATGACGTTATAATCCAACTTTAGAAAATTATATAATTCACTGTTTAAAAGAATAATACATTGCCAAATGTCCCCCCCCCCAAAAAAAAAAAAAAAAAAAAAAAATTAATATTTAATTCCAATGCAATTTTCATTAAAAAGTTACTTATATAAAAAATAACTGAACCTTGTCTGTTATATTGTTTGCTGTTCTATTTTTCTGCATTTATTTGCAAATAGGGATAAAAGCCTTTATATTTACCTTCTCCCACCCATGTCAATTGACTTGACTTTACACAGCCAATTTTTCTCAATTCCACGCTTAGAATTTGCACCCCACTCCCCTCTAAACTCTCTTTTATCGCTAACAAATTTCGAAAATGCATTGTAGAATTCCTTGAATAGAACTACGCTAACCCAAAGGAATCGGCAATGTAATTTGTTCCAACCTTGCCGACTCTTTCGGAGGTACAGAAGTCTAGTATTAAACGTACGGGGGATTTTTATTGGTAAAATGTCAATGCAATTTTTTTTTTATTTATTAAACAAAATATTAGGTGGTTACAATTCAGTGGTTAATATCTGTATTTATTTTATCTCATGAACAGTACCATGAAGTAAATAATAATATTAATCGGATATAAAAAATTAAAATTATAGTTATAAAAGGAAAATTTGCTTTAGCAAATAAAATTTGGCAAGAAGACAAATAACGTTATATTCAATTAAAAATTCATTATTCTTCAGATAAGATTGAATCATTTATTTATTTCATAATTTTATAAGACATAATATTTAAGTTTAAAGATACACATATATTAAACTTTTATATATATATATATATATATATATATATATATACATATATCGTTTCGAAACAACTCGAGTAAAACACTTCCTCTCAGTTACCCTCCAAAAAAGAAAATCTCTAAAAATAAACCAATGTCGGATAAGAAAATTTTAAGAATACTTGCTTAGCCATTTTCACAAGCCCTCGTGGCCTAACGGATAAGGCATCGGTCTCCTAAACCGGGGATTGCGGGTTCGAATCCCGCCGAGGGTATGAGCAATATTTTTTTTTTGTACCTTAGTTACAAATGAGGTACAGAAATTATACATGAAAAATATACATCCATGCCCTGAAATAAATTATACATGAAAAAAAAAAAAAAAAAAAAACCCTTAGTAAAGAACAATTGTATAATTTTTTTTTTTAGATAAAATTTATATATATATATTTTATAAAAAAATAAACAATAATTTTTGATATCTAAATGACGTAATTTAGGAATTAAAAAAAATACAAACCACTTCGTTTTTTGTTACATGTTATATAAAAAAGAAACTAGAAAATTCTTTAAATCTTAACATTCACCAATAATAAGAGTATTAATTTTAATCGGATATAAAATCTAAATAAAAATTATTTAAATGGTTCATTTATAAAATGATGCATTTCTTATTCTAGTTGAAAAATTCCAGTATAAATTAAACAACAAAAACACTGAGAAAAAAATTTTTAACATTCATTTTAATAACTCATAGCACAAAACTTGAAATGTAATTCGAATTGGTACTGAAAAATATGCACTTTTAAATTAGCATGCGGATGCTCATATTCTTGAAGTGATTTCATTGAAGAGATACATTAATGAGAGTGGGTATTATCTATCATTTATGATCGAGGCACTAAAGTGTAATTTAATATGCCGTAAGGATGCATCGATCTTATCATTACTTTATGAGTATTCAAAAACATCCTGAGATAAGGTTGTGCGGAATAACATTTTGCCGGAAATGTGGTACCGTTAATTGCTGTTTCCATAAATTGAGGGCTCAATGTTTTTTAAAAATGTCAATGACCTTTTCATCTATTCCATTAATCAATGCTTATAGTCATTATTTTATTTCATTATTATCAGTTTTTTTTGTGCTATATCAGTGGACCTTGTGTTATGTATACCTCACCTACGTATGACAAACAACTATGAATAGGATTGTTTCCCTGGAGGAATTTTAAGGTGTTACAGTTTGATTCTTGCAATGGAGAAAACACAGAGCATTTTCCACCAAGCAATCGTTGTCGATGCTGGATGCTTATACACATTGTCCCAATCGCCATCGAATCTCTTTGGGTCTGAAAGTAATGAGTGCAACTCCCAGCGCCAGATTTAAACTAATCTTTCTACAATCTCTATGAGTTCATTATAATTTTTTGGAGAGGAAGAGTATGTTAAATCGGTGAGCCGCGGTAACGTTTGTGTTTTAATATAGGTAGACTTCGTGCTGAACTAACGTATGACAAAAACATTCCATCGATGGACGATGAGGAGAGGACATTATCTTTCTGTAGGACTTGTAAAAGTATTGCATGTATTGTATTTGCATGTTATATAGGGCGAAATTAGTGTGCCATTTTACAGTCTCTCTGCGTTCATTATCATTTTTTGGGAAGGTGGAGTTGTTAAATCGGTGAGCCTTGATAACATTTGTGTTTTAATAGAGGGTCTCAACTTCTATATACCAAGAACAAACCATCGATGGTCAATGAAGGGAAGAACATTATCTTCCTGTAGGGCTTGTAAGTGTAACTACTTTGTATTTGCATGCTGTTTAGGGAAAACCTGAGTGCACTTTTACAGTCTCATTGTGTTCATTATCATTTTTTGGGGGATGAGAGGAAAGTTAAATTAATGTACCTCGGTGATATTTGTGTTATAATATAAGTATACCTCGTGCTCAACTTATGTATGCAACGAACAGCCCATCAATGAACGATGAGGGGTGGACATTATCTTTCTATAGAACTTGTAAGGCTAACTACCTTATATCTGCATGTTGTATAGGGGTTTCCACTATACCCCTATACCCCTATACAACATGCAAATACAAGGTAGTTACCCTTACAAGTTCTATAGAAAGATAATGTCCATTCCTCATCGTTCATCAATGGGCTATTCATTCTCTGTGTGTGCCCTTTTACTCTGCGTTCATTATCAATTTCGGGCAGGAAAGAGCTGTCAAATAGGCGTGCCTCGATAACATTTGTGTTTTATTATAGGTAGGCCTCGGTACAACCTTTTTGAAAGAAGAGCAACTAAAATTTCTTGGGTATTCTGAACGAGTATAATACTTAAAAATACGAATAATAAATAAAAAATTCCATTTATTGCCCAAAAAATAACATGCATAATATGAGAAGATACCAATTTACAAAAGTCAAAACATCAAAATGTCTTTCTGGATATTTTTTAAGATCAATGTATGACAAGCCTTCAGATAACT
The DNA here is from genome assembly GCA_021605075.1 of Caerostris darwini. Classification (NCBI taxonomy): domain Eukaryota; kingdom Metazoa; phylum Arthropoda; class Arachnida; order Araneae; family Araneidae; genus Caerostris; species Caerostris darwini. The sequence continues at coordinate 141,669 of BPLQ01005131.1, forward strand.
GCCTGAATCAATATATAAATATGGAAGCATTTAAGATTATACAATTCTACAAACTATTCGTGAAAGAATCGCAGAAGAAATAATAAATGTCATTATTTACTCCATCAAGCACTCCTTCGACCACATTCAGCAAAGACAAAGATATCATCTGTTTTGATGGCTCAGCAAAAGAGAAGATTTATCCACCCGAAAATCAATGCCTTCCGACTAAAACCAATTTGACGGAAACTTTAGCAGAAGTGATAAACTGTTTCACAATGAGAAATATTGAATCGAATTCAACACATTGAAGTTTATTCTTTTTTTTTCCCCTCTCTCTCTCTTTCTCTCTGTGTGAAATGGGATTAAATTGTAAAGATTGGAATTTCGTTCGATTTCATCGAAAAATGGGGAGAGAAGCTGATAAGGCTTTTGATTTACAGACTGTGGCGTATGGATTTTTAGCTGTAACTGCTGTCAATTTCTATACTAAGAGACAGACAGCATTTAAGAAATACTTTCTTAAAATGTCAGCGAGGAAATAAATTAGTGTTAAAGTAATAATTATTTATTTATATTAAAAAAAAAAAATTCTCGATATCTTAGTATTCATTTTTTTCTATTAGCCTACATTAAATTATAGTAAATTACTAAACAGAATACGTTTATTGACGGGCAATACGAAAAATACGAAAAATTATTACTTCGTTTGCAAATATCTAGAGCTTGCTTTTATGGACAAACTGCAATTTCTGTATCGAGAAGCTTCATAATACCAAAAGCATTTAATACATGACATCCTAGCATGTCAGTAAAACTTTAAACTAACTGATTTGGTTTGTCACTCTACGCTCATCTTTACACACTTTAGGCTAATTAGACCGGGATCTACAGTTTAAAATGGATTACGAACTACTAACTAACATTCATGCCACCACCAGGATTCAAATCTGAATAAACTAATTGAATTATTGATTATTTTTATTAATTTATTTGAAATATTAGTTAATTGTTAAAGCATAATACGCTTATGATGCACAATGAAAATTCGTCACGTCTTTTGCAAATATTTATTACTTGATTTACAGATTTAAAGCAACATTTTCTGTAATAAGAAATTTTATAAAACCAAAAGCATTTAGTTAACGACATCCTGGAATATCAATAAATTTCTAAAATAATTGTATTGTTGTTTATTTTTCTTAGTTTTCTTGAAATACGAGTCAATTGTTAAAACAAAATACGTTTATTAACACTATGCACTACGAAAAATCGTCATGTCTTTTACAAACATCTAGTGCTTGATTTTACAGATTTAAAGCAACAATTTCTGTATCAAGGGATTACATAAACCAAAAGCATCTAATAAATGACATCCTGAAATATCAGTAAACTTTTAAAATCAGTGAATTGTAGATTATTATTATTAGCCTTCTTTAAATAATAGTCAATTGTTAAAGCATAATACGTTTATTAACTTGATGCACTACGAAATTTGTCACATCTTTTGCAAATATCTAGTGATTGTTTTTACGGATTTAAAGCAACAATTTCTATATCAAAAGATTACATGAAACCAAAAGCATTTAATAAATGCCCCCGAATATCAGTAAATTTTAAAATAAGTTAATTATTATTATTAGCTTTCTTTAAATATGAGTCAATTGTCAAAGCACAATACGCTTATTAACACGATGCACTACCAAAATTCGTCAAGTCTTTGGTAAATATTTAGTATTTATTTACGGATTTAAAGCAACAATTTCTGTAACAAGAGATTGCATAACAGCAAAACTATTTAATAAATAAAATCCTAGAATGTAAGTAAACTTTTAAAATAAAGGAGTTATTAATTATTATTATTAGCCTTCTTAAAATAATAGTTAAAGAATAATACGTTTATTAACATGATGCACTACGAAAATTCGTCTTGTCTTTTGCAAGTATCTAAGATTTTGCTTTTACGGATTTAAAGCAACAATTTCTGCATCAAGAGCTTACATATTAATAAAATAATAACATATTAACATAACATTATTTTATTAAACACTCAAGGAACGAATTGTATGTATTGATTTTCAAATTAATTAATAGGAATTAGGTATTATATTTAAGAAACAATGCGTAAAATATTATTTTTTTATTCACAATTTAAGTAGTAATTTCAATTCAAGTAGTAATTAAGTAGTAAGTAGTAATGAAGATCAAACTTAGAATTGAAAGAGTGAAAATTTTTAGCCGATGCCAAACGATTGACGTGCAGGCACTTTCTATTAATGAATTAAATTTCTACTACAGATTTGGTATTATTAAAAGTATACAATAGGAAGGGGGTGTTGCATTAACACTTTGGGATTTTCAGGGATAACTGCCCCATACTTTCATGTCATTTTAGAGAAAATCAGCAAAACTGTACCATTCGACTGTCAATGAGAGATTTTGGTTACGTTCTCTTTAAAGTCTACTTGTTTTTCAAAGCAGTGACAGTAGGAATTGCCAGTGACTGGAAATTGAATCATCCTCTTTTACTTGATATTTAGCTGAGTCCCAAAATTGTTGGATCACAAGTGAGAAATGCAAAAATAATAGGAAATAGACAATAATACGAACAAGTTCTATATACTAATAACATACAATTAAATATATATATACTTCTTCCTCGACTCTATTCTTTTTCCATTGTTCTACTTTCTCGTGGTGCACTCTAGGCTACATCTGATAAAATAATATGATCCAAAACACGGCCTTCGATTTGGCTCTCAAAGATCTCTTAGAGTTCTGCAATGGAACGCAGGTGGAATGTCCCAAAACAAGAGAGAGCATAATTTAAAAGACCCTTAAGTGTTCCTTCTTTGAGTATGTTGCCGCTGAAAACAGTCACAAGCCCTGGTACGATCACATTCATCATATCCCTGAATGGCCTAGAGAAAAATCGGTAGCATTGCTATAACTTTTCTCTGGTCACAATTGTCTCCGCTATTACCTTCACATTATTAAACTGATTTCTAATCCTTTCTATCTCTGGTGTAATAACCAGGAAGAAATGGATATGTCTCACCTAACTACCTGTTCTGCACTGTCTCCTGTTTCTTCATGAAAGCGTTATAGGATTGCCAGACTTAAGTAGATGGATCAACTGATGTCATTTGTTTCTATCTTGTTCTTTGTGTTTATTATTTTTTTTTTATGATATCTGTTGTTCTGTAAACTTGCCATTGGAAATAAAAAAATAAAAATATGTACACAAGAAACGATTATGTATGCATTTATAGCCATTAGATCACAAACACTGTTTTCCCTATCAAGGAAAATTCGACCAATTTTTACAAGGAGAAGAAATAGAAAATGTACAGTTACAAAAATCATTTCATCTGGACTAAAGTTTCAATTTATTTTATAACAACCTCTAGAATATTACACCTTTCCAAAATGCTCATAAAATATCTTTTAAACTAATATAAACATGCAAACGAAATAAATTTCGTGATAGCTTAAGGAACAAATACGTATACTTTTATAGGCGCTGGCATACAAACACTATTTTCCCTATCAAAAAATTCGAGCCATTTAAAGCAGAATACAATGCCATAAAACTATCAATATATTTGACGTTTCAAAACTGTAAACCCGAAAGTCTTTTACAAAGTCGCGGATACGAGAGAAATATTTTTTCGCTTTTCGGGCAAAGTCTCCTCCGTTTCCCCCTCAAAAACAATGGCCATCGTAAAAAACAAATATTTTCAACCATTCGGAGAAGATCATTTATTTGTGTGGGAGAAAAGGGAAAAGAGGTTTAAGTCATGGCAGTGCTGCACTTATATTTAAAGAAAAGATTTAACTTCATGAAAGCGTCAAGCGTAGAATATGTTGACTCATCTCATACTAACATTTTTCTTTTCTGAAATGTATGTATTTTTTTATTGATTTTTTTGATTTATTGTGTATTTTTTAGAAACAGTAAATAAAACAGATAATAAACAGTAAATAACAGATTTAAAGAAACAGTAAATAAAATTAAATATATATATATAAAAAAAAGGGTTTAAACCATGATAGTATTTCGTTTCTCTGTAAGACGATAAAATGGATTTCATGAAAACCTTATGCGCAGAATACGTTGACTCACCTTACCATACATTTTTATTTTCTTAAATGTATGTATTTTTTATTGATTTTCTGATTGATTGTGTAATTTTTAGAAGTGCTCTAAAGAAACAGTAAATAAAATTAGATATTATTTAAATCATGGCTATTTCGCTTTTCTGTAAGACAAAGAGCAAACAGCTTTCATGAAAACATTATGCGTGGAATATGTCGAATCATCTTACCCTAACATTTATCTTTTCTGAAATTTATATTTTTAAAAATTTTTTTGTTTCTAAATGATTGTGTAATTTTTAGAAGAGCTCTAAAGAAACAGTAAATAAAATTAAATATCAAAAAGGAGTTTAAATCGCGACAGCATTTCGCTTATTTTTAAAACAAAGACCAAACAGCTTTCATGAAAACATTATGCTTATTGTGTATTGCGTCTAATCATTTTTGCTAACATTTTTCTTTTCTTAAATGCATGCATTTTTTAATTGTGTATTTTTTAGAAGTGCTTTAAAGAAGTAGTAAATAAAATGAAAAAGGGGTTTAAATCCCGGCAGTGTTGCGCTTACCTTTAAAGAAAATATCAAACAGCTTTCATGAAAGCGTATGCGTAAAATATGTTGATTTAGTTCATTCTAACCTTTTTCTTTTCTGAAATGCATGTATTTTTGTTTTGTTTTTCTGATTGATTGTGTATTTTTTTAGAAGTGCTTTAAAGAAATAGTAAATAAAATTAAATATTAAAAAGGGGTTTAAATCATGACAGTATTTCCTTTATCTGTAAGATAAAAATCAAACAGCTTTAATGAAAACCTTATGTGTAGAATATATCGAACCATCTCACCCTAACATTTCTCTTTTCTGAAAAGCATGCATTTTTTATTGATTTTCTGACTGATTATGTATTTTTTAGAAGTGCCTTAAAAAAGAAAAAATTAAATACTAAAAAGGGGTTTAAATTATGAAAGCATTTCACTTAACTGTAAGACAAACAGCTTTCATAAAAGTGTCATGCGTAGAATACGTCGAATTATCTCACCCTAACACATTTCTTTTCTGAAATGTATGTATTTTTTATTGATTTTCTGATTGATTATGTATTTTTTAGAAGTGCTTTAAAGAAATAGTAATAAATGAAAAAGGGGTTTAAGTCATGACAGTGCTGTGCTTACCTTTAAAGAAAATATCAAACAGCATTCACGAAAGCGTATGCGTAAGAATATGTTGATTCAGTTCACCCTAAGATTTTTCTTTTTTGAAGTACATGTATTCTTGGTTTGTTTTCCTGATTGATTGCGTATTTTTTTTTTTTTTAGAAGTGCTCTAAAAAAAAAAAAAAAAAAAAAAAAAAAAAAAAATGTTTTCGTGAAATTTATATAATTTTTGCATTGATTTTTTGGCTGATTACGTATTTTTCTCGAAGTATTTGAAAAATTAATAAATTAAATAATTAAAAAAAGTTGGTTTAATCAATGACAACGTTTCGCTGAACTTTAGAATAAAACAGTAAAACAGTAAATAAAATTAAATTTCAAACAGGGGTTTAAATCATAACAATATTTCGCTTATATGTACAACAAAGTTCAAACAGCTTTCCTGAAAACCTTATGCGTAGAATACGTCGAATCATCTTACCCTAACATTTTTCTTTTCTTAAATGTGTGTATTTTTTATTGATTTTTTTAAGTATTATAGAATTATTGATTTAATATTAAAAAAATTATTATTTTAAAATTATAACAATTATCTTATATTTTTAAATTTATTGTATTGAACTAAATTACATTATTACTATACAAAGATTGTCTGTAGCGCGAAACCCGATGATAGTTGTTCATTTGTTTTAAAGAAACAGTAAATAAATATTATTTCAATCGTGACTATTTCGCCTTTCTGTGAGACGAAGATCAAACAGCTTTCATGGAAGAATTATGCGCAGAATACGTTGACTCACCTTACCCTAACATTTTTCATTTCATGAAATTAATATAATTTTTGCATTAATTTTGAAATTGATTACATATTTTTTCAGAAGTATTTAAAAAAAAAGAATAAATTAAATTAAATTTAAAAAAAAGTTTAATGTATGGCAGTGTTTTGCTTAATTTTAAGAAAAAAGATCAAATAGCTTTTATGGAAGAATCATGCAAAGAATACGTTGACTCACTTCATCCTAAAAGCTTTCCTTTAGTGAAAGTTATTATATATTAATTTTCCTATCGAGTATGTATTTTAAGAAAATTTTTTAAATAAAATCAAATACTATTGTTATTTCCAACAATATTATGTTTCTTTTTTTTATATTTGTTATATTTACATTTATGTGTCCGTAAAATGTTCATTTGATTTATTTTATCTGATCTATTTAATAGCTCAAATTATCATTTTTTGGTAAGAAAATATACATTTAAAAATCCAATATACTTTTCTTTAATAGTATTATTTAATGTATTGCAATAATAAAAGAACAAAAGAAGTAAATAAAATAACAATTGCTTCGAAAAATGCATTTTTTATAAAAGTAAACTTGAATTTCATAAAACATATCACTATTCAAGAATCTATTTTAAAGGAAATGTATTGAAAGTGTTTTCTCCTACAATTAACTCTTATGCACGATCATTTAAATATCAAACGAAACTGCTTTTAATTACCATAGCTAGAATCAAAAATAAAATTAAACGATAAAAATTTCCAAAATTTATTTTTTGTAAGCATCAGTTTGAAAAAATATTGGAATAAGAAATCATTTCACATTGATATTAAAGATAGATTTCCACGAATACTAAAATCTCACGCCGTAGAACGCAAACCAATCAGAAGCCGGAATGGGCTGGAGAGCAGTCTAGTTTTTCTTGCGAGTAATTGCATATTTTATGATTTTCTCTTAAGATATACGTTTCTTATTTTCTATGTCTTTAAATTGAAACAATAAAATTTAAAGTTAAAACCATAGTTGGTTATTATCTTGAAAAAACAGAAATTAATAGAAAATAAATACTTAATATTATTAATACTGGGAATATTTTTTTATAATTTTAGTAAGTTAGTTAAGTATTGTTATAGTACGTATATATATATACAAGTATATAAAGAAGCTTACTACGTGACCAAGAAGCTTAGTGTTTATCAAAAGAAAAATAAAATACTTTGTTAACACTTATAAATTTATGATGCTTAATTGTCGGGAAAGTGAGAACACATGACGTCCCATCCGGTTCATCTGGAAAATAAGTCATTGCATTGGAGCATTGTGCATAACAAGACACGCATGCGCGTATTGTATAATGGCTACCTATAAGCGATCCAACGTCCTAGTAATCCTAGTGTCTACAAAATTAAGGGCAGCACACCAACAAGTGAATTATATTGTCGTAAATGGGAGTCAATATAACATTTGCTTGAGCTATCCTCATAGGAGAAATTCAATGGAGTCAGATCTAGAGATCGTGGCGGCAATTACAGCCAAATTCCCATTTTCTATCGATGACATTAACGTCTGGAGGAGGGCATGATTGATACTGAGAAAAATACTGCGGTTTATAAGGCATTTACACAAAATTGACCATAGATATATGTAGCGCAACATTTAAGAACAAAATACACTATTATTTTACAAAAATTGTCTATAGCGTGTACTAAATGATTATTTAATTGCGTAAAAGTCACGTATTTATAGTCTGCCTGTATTTAAGCTGAAAAACTAATTTTAACTTTAATATAACGATATATAATTCTTTAGATCTTTTTTTCCCCATTGTTTAAAAGTTTCACACGATTCGAATAACTTACTTTACTTATTCTTAACATTTTTTCACAATTTTTTTCGAAAACTATGCATCGTTGTAGTATAGTTCTTTAAGCAACTTTAATGCTCTTCGAATGAGGATTCTTCAAAGTGAACAGTTTATGCAGTACTGTTCAAACACCCTGTGTATTGTAATTTTATTACTTTAAATACATAAAGTTATAATTTTTTTATACATTCAAAACTGAAATGTTATTAAAAGGTGTAAAGTAAAATATAACAAAAAATGCCTGTAACAATAAGTCTTGTTTAGTTTATACTGCATGATTCCAATTAATTTTTATGGTTTTTTTTTCATGGTTTGGCGAAGTAGAATTATCATAATAATAATAGTACTGTGTCATTTCATAGATGTAAAATTATCCTCAATGTTATGGTACACCAAAGTGATCAGAATTCCAATGCTACTTGTTTGTAATAAACTGCGATCCTTTAGCTTATCTTTATAATGAATTTTGGTTGGTTAGGAGATATTTTTGTTAACAGACAAATTGAGACTCCGAATTACGACCGTTTTATGGAGTAGTCGTTAAATAGGGATTTGTTTTAGAAGGTCCTGGCGCTATTTATCTGCTACTATATCTAACAATTTCCTGATAAGAAAGACAGATACTGAACAGTAAGTACAGAATAAAATTGGGAAGACAAATCGATTAAATTGATTGAATATGTTGAACTGATAAGTGTTGTATTTTTTTTCTATTTTGACACACATAATTGTCTGGCCTTCCAATAGTTCCTTACACACTTTCTTTTCAGACACATACACACATTCTAATTTTGAAACAATAGTATTTCCAAAGTTTGGTGTAGACCAGAGTGAAAATGATGAATGTCTATCAGTACCTGAGTAATGCAGTAACCTCGAAAAACAAGTTCCATTTGTATCATGCTGAGAACAAGTAATTGGCCATCATTTGTTTAATTGAATAGTTTTTGTAGCGGGGCACTAAACTGACCTCAGTCAAAGTGACATTTCACCTGCCCCAATTAATGAAGTGAGAGGTGGAGAGTCAGAGTCAAAATCGAGAGGAATCAGGAATCGATGGTCTGAATCAGGAGTTGGTATAAATATCTGAGTCCTTTATGAAGAATAATTTTTATTTCTTCAAAATTTTTGGGACTTTCCGACTAAAGGCGTTGATCGCCAGACAATATTTGGCGATGGTTAAGGCGCGTTAATAATAGGATAATTATTGAACCTTATAAAGGAGGTTTTTTTATGGAAAAGCTACTGGCCTATCATAATTTGACAAAAAAAAATGGACATATAGGTAAGGAGGGTAAGGAATTAAAAAAAAAAAAATGATAATTTGATCAGCTATTCAGCTTTTTGATTAAAGTGTACAATTTCCTTTTACTTGTCTTAAAGCTATTCTATAATAGTTTGGTTCCTATTAATTTAGTATTGGTACTTTTATAGGATATAAATTTTTTTGTAAATAAATGTAGGGTACAAGAATATCTTTTAATTTATTGCAAATACTATATATTTAAAATTGTAATAGTCCATTCAGTTAGTCCATTCAATCTTAGGAGTGAAGACGATTTTGTATTACGATTTGAGAAGCATTGTAACACTTTAAAAAACTGTATTTAAATATATGTTCAATAAAAATCAAAACATTTTTCTAAATCCACAAGTAAAAATCATAGTACATAAAATTACAGTCAAGAGACTGGAGTCGACATAAAATTTCGACTTCGGAGTCGGATATTTTTCTGCCTAGTTTACAGCCCTGCATGAGATGCAAGGGAATGCGCGAGTTGAGACCAAACTTGAGAAAACTGGATTTTTTAAAAAAAAATTTGTGGTTCAGTTAGTCCATTCGATCTTAGGAGTGAAGGTAATTTTGTATTAAAACTTGAGAAGCATTGTAAATCTACAACCAGATCAGGGAATGGGCTACCGAGTTCTTTTTCGTCCTCCCATAAGTAGTCTGGGGAAGTCTTCTGTTATGAGCATATTGTCGAGCTACCGTTTGTGAAAATTCTTTGAAATAAGATTTAAAAATAATCATCTCGATGGAACGATATTTTTTCTCCGATTCAAGAAATGTGCGGGAATATGGTCGACCAAGACCCTGGTTTTTGTGCATAACACTTTTCATCTGCTCTCAAATTTGGCTGCGAACGCAGGAGAGAGCTAATGGGCTGATCGACACTCAAGAATGAGTCTTCTCAGATATTTAGACCTCAATTCACGATCTCTCGCTTTTCGTAAATCAGGAAAAGCCATGCCCAGTTTAGAAACATTTGGCCCGGCTGTTGAAGTTTGAAACAATAAATAAAACCTTTAAATCTGCCAACCTCCAGTTGTTTTCAAAATTATGTAAATCTCTTGATGCTTGAGCAGAAATCGTCAACTATCTATAGCGCCCCTCAAAAGCTGGCAAACGTATGTGCTGCTTTTTCTGTCTAAATGATGGAAACAGAAAGCAGCTTATTTGCCATCTTTCATGGAAACAGAAAGCAGCTTATTTGCCATCTTTCATGGAAACAGAAAGCAGCTTATTTGCCATCTTTCATGGAAACAGAAAGCAGCTTATTTTCCATCTTTCATGGAAACAGAAAGCAGCTTATTTGCCATCTTTCATGGAAACAGAAAGCAGCTTATTTGCCATCTTTCATGGAAACAGAAAGCAGCTTATTTTCCATCTTTCATGGAAACAGAAAGCAGCTTATTTGCCATCTTTCATGGAAACAGAAAGCAGCTTATTTGCCATCTTTCATGGAAACAGAAAGCAGCTTATTTTCCATCTTTCATGGAAACAGAAAGCAGCTTATTTGCCATCTTTCATGGAAACAGAAAGCAGCTTATTTGCCATCTTTCATGGAAACAAAATTTCCGCTATTTATTTTCTATGTACGCAAAATTTAAGTATTAGCTTTTAGTTACGTATAAATTGATTTACGACCTTCCATAAGACGACCTCACACTCTCTCGTAACGGGAGATAATGGGATTTATTTTCCGAGTTAAAACTGCAAAACCGGAGAACAGATGAACGTTGGACATTTTCTCTAAATATTTTCTAAAAAATATTCGTTGCTTCACATTGATCTTAATGTACACCAATTTAAAATGGAAAAAAAAATGAATGAAAATGTTATATAACAAAAACCTTTGGGGGATTCGAACCCGCAATCTCCGGCTTAGGAGACCAGGGTCATATCCGTCCGCCATGAAGGCTCACATATCCTATTAAAGTTTAAATTCAACTCAATATACAACAGAAATTTGTTCATTTTTTTATTTGTTATGCAAATTTTATGAAATGTGTGCTAATTATTTAACTTATCACCTTATTATTAGTTCGATTTTAAAACGTCTGTTCTTCCATCCATGGCCATCGATTTCTTTCAATTTGAGCGGCGTCCGGACGAGAATGCGAGACAAGCTAGTTGTTCTCACTCGGTTTATCTACGTCTGACAGCGAGAAACATGAAACACGTTGTCCCTCGCTATGAGTGACGGCTAGTCGAAAAGGGAGTCCGCGAGAAATCCCTTTGTTGTGCGTGAAAATCCGTCTTAAACAGTCGACTCTGCATGTATAAAATACTTAGTGCAGATGTCCAACTTCCGTCTGTTCTCTGGCTTTCTGGTTTTAACTCTGAAAAATAAGCCTCGTTATTGCCCGTTATGAGGGAGTCTGCAGTCCTCTTTTGGAAGATTGTAAATCAGTTCATACATGACGTCAGAGCTGAAATTTTTACATGAAAGCAAGAAAGCTAGCCAGCTGCTTTCGATTTCCACCCTAATTGCAGCAAACTGGTTGGACTTGCGCCCCTCAAATTAGGGAGTCGGTTTGGGAGCAAAAAATTGCTCCGATAAGTGTTTCTTTTTCCTAGACTTTAAAAGATTTTCATGATGAAGTAATCCCTTGCTTACAGCATATCTTTGGGCTTGCGTTTCGTTGGAGCACCCGTACGTAGAAGTACACAAAAACATACAAAAAAACACACGTACAACAAAAACACAAGTTTTCACTCACATATTTCTAGATCTGTACTCAAAATTAAAAATACATGAGTACTATTTGTATCAACATAAATAAATAAAACAAAGTTTTGGTTTGATGATATAGAGAATCATAGATAGCAATATCTTAGAGATATAAAATCCTCCATCTCCAAGACGATTATGCATTTGCTTTTAAATTCTGCAGTTTGCTTATATCTTTTGAAGTTGTAAAACAACAGGTAAGTGTACCTATAGCATTAAGAAATGTTACCTGATGATGCCAGACAAATAACACCCATAGCATTCAGACACAGAGTGATTGATCTCATCACAATAGATCGAGCAAACGTATCTATATAATTGTCTAGCTCCTCAATAGCCTTCTACTTAAATGCTTCACTTGACTATTCACAATGCATATTTATTCTATATTTCTGATAATTTGCTTATCAATTCTGCTTCGTAACCTCCTTTAAACTTAATACTGACAATTCCTTTTTGCTAGTCGTAAACATGAATTATTTACGAGACTTCACTGGCTCTATATAACTAAAGCAGAAATCTCTGAATTACAAAAAGATTACAGAAAAAGAAACTTTATTTTTCAGAAAAACATATTCAAAATAAGGATGATTTAAATGAAATGACTACCATCCTCGTTACAGTTTGAAACACAATACTACAGCAGAAAAATAGGAATTTCAAACGCATCAAAAATTTGAACACTTCCAAAAATATGCTTTATACCAACCATTCACTCCACTTTGCCACTGAAATTCGCCCAAACGGCCAGACGACTCCCTATACCACCCTAAACTTTACGAGGAATATACAACGCCCTATCCATATAAAATAAAATTTGCCGCCCGTATAAAAACGCCGCAAAGGCGTTCGCGCCGTTTTGAACCGTCACTCACATTTTTATTCGCACTTTCGTGGCTATAAAATAAAAATATATTCTCGGGGACGGTTTTTACACCCCCACCTCCCCCTCTGATAAATGTTCTCGATTTCCGTCCCTTCGACATCCCCCCTTTCCAGACAAGTAAATATAGCTTATTTATCCCCGCATTCGGCAAACGGGGGATTGCGCAGACAAGCAATGGAAACCCCGCCTGTCGTAATGCATTCCTCACAGGCAGAGGCGTATAAATATAGAGAGCGAGATAGCGATATAGAGAGACGTATATATATTTATTTTTATATTGAGAGATATAGGCCGAAATGTCACGGCTCGGCGGTAGGAGGAGGGGTTGAAAAAGTCGATTTTTAGCGCATTGTAAGAAATTTCAATTTTCAATGAAGACGGGCGCCGTTTCTAGCTTTCTGGAGCGACGCCGCTGCTGCTTCGGGTTTTATGAGTTTTTATTTATTCCCCCCAGAGAAGAAGAGTTCTGGACCACTTGCCAGCGATTAAATTGGGCCTCCCTCCTGCGAAAGGGGGCGTTCTCACAGTCGCGATTCGGTACTTCTAACACCAATGGGATCTAGGTGCAAGGAAGACGGAGTTCAGTTTTGCCAGTCTATTAAATTTTCACGAACACTAAGTAATCTTCAATTTTATTTTTAAAATTAAATCCTTTTTCTCTGATAGCTAGCTTAATTAAGCAATGATCCAACTTAGCTTAATTCGGTACTTCTAACACCAATGAGATCTAGGTGCAAGAATTCCACTTTCGTCAGAGTATTAAACTATCATTTTCACCATAAAATAAGTAATTTTCAGAATTAAATCTTTTTCTCTGATAGTTAGCTTAATTAAGCAATAATCTAACTTAGCTTAATTCGGTACTTCTAACACCAATGGGATCTATGTGCAAGGATTCCACTTTTGTCACCGTATTAAATTTTCCTTTTCACCAGAAGGAAATTCAGCAATGTGTAATTTTCAGTTTTATTTTTAAAAATAAATGTTTTTTCTTAATTAAGCAATAATCTAAATCAAAATCTTTATATCCATAATTTTTTTATAAGGATATTTAGTGATGTATATCTCATTTGTACTCTGGATATGGTAGGCTAATTTTCATTGATTATACTTGATCTTTTTATGTGATTGATTTCAACAGTGATTGATTTCAAACAGTGATTGATTTCAACGCAATAGAAGGAGCAAATGTATCTGTATAATTGTAATACTCATACTATAGCATAACCTATGTTATCTGGTAACTGATGATAGCATTAAGAGATGGTAGCTGATTAATTTCCAGTTTCCTGTTAAATTTTCATTTTTGCCATAAAGAAATTCAATACTGAGTAATTTTTAGTTTTATTTTTAAAATTAAATCATTTTTTTTCTTAATTAAGCAATAATTTAAATTAAAATCTTTCAATCCGTTAATTCTTATTAGGAGATTTAGTGATCCATATGTCACTAGTACTCTGGGAATGGCAAGCAATTTGCCATTGATTATATTTGATCTTTTTATATTTTAATCGTCTTACTGGTATATAATGCATAAGTAGAAATTACCTTCTAAACCAAAAAGACTTAATTAAGAACCACGAAGAACAATTTCCAATGTTACTCCTACTTACTTTTAGCGGCCTGATGGCCAAGTGGGTACCGCTCTGGCCGTTAATACCACATGCTTCAGGTGCGATCTTGGCTGCTGCATGGATGTTTCTTAATGTTTCGGTATCAATGTTAAATTGTAGGTCTACTTAGCCTAAAGTGTGGACAAAATGATCATAGACCGACAAATCAAACCTATTTAATGTTCGTTGCAAAAATTTTGATTATTCAATAAGTAACTTGGAAACAGAAAATAGTAATCATCTTAATAGTTTTATGATAAACAAATAAGCATTATTTTAAAAAGGAGCTACGAAACACCACTACCAAGGACCTAAGAATTGAATTAGACACAAAAACATTTAAACTTTTATCAATATTCTTCTGAAATTAATTAAATTTTCTATTAAAAATATTAAATAATATTAATATTTTAATAAGTAATTATACTAATATTTAAAAACTAAAATATTTGTAAACAAGTTAATTGAGAAGGACTTAGGAGACTAACCCGGTCAGAGATTAGCTCTTTTACTCTTACTATTTTTTTTTTCATCATAAAACTTCCAATATTAGAATGAGAAATACTTGTCACAGTTAACAAAAACTAGACGGTGAAAATAAGCAATTATTAAGCTTAATAATGATGATTTCAATTTTGCCAGTGCAATTTTGTTCATAACAAAGTAATTTTAACAAGTCAATTTTGTTCATAACAAAGTAAGATAACATTAATAATTGTAATAATTGCAATAATATTATATTTTATGCTGGTGTTTAAGATCGCAATACCTACCAGTGACAAGAAATTAACTATTTCATGTTTTAAGATGAATTAAAAACCTTTTTTGTGTAAGAAGTTCCCTCATTCATAGTGCATAAGTTTGAAGACAAAATAAGATAGAACAAGATTTGAATTAAATAATGTAGGAATGACTAGTTTTCTAAGGAAGTTTAAAATATTACGGGGGAATGTATATATGATATATACATCGATACCTATTATATCGATGTATATATGTGCATGTATATGTATGTGCACCCACATGTGCATGCATATGTAAGTGCATGCGCCTTGGCATGGGCGTATATATGTATATATATGCATGTGCATTGGCATGTCCGTATATATGTATGTCTGTGCATATGCATGCATGAATAGAAAGGCTCAGATTTGAATCCACTGCAATCACAAGAGGAGAATCGATAGTGATTGTACAATGTATAGAAACTTTTTACATTGACATTCAGGCTGCCTGGAGGAGTTTTATGGGTTTTTTCATATACTACACGCAAAATCAGGTTAGTTATCCCTAAAAGTACATCCACTGAGTAAAGCTCTACTTACTGTCTTCATCAGGTGTTTGTGGGCTATTCACGTAGTATACATGCGTGGAATAAAAATACTTATATACAAAAAAAAAAAAAAAAAAAATTAACTAAATCAGGAAATGAAAGTTTGTAGTTCGTAAGTTAAATAAATTATCAATTAAATTTACAATAGAATAAAAATTTAATTTAACATTGTAAACTAACTTAATTTTAATAAAAAAGATTCTGTATAATTTTAATGACTTTTATCGTACATTTACCACAGAAAAAGTCTATGGATTATAATTTAAATGTCTTATATTATCTATTTTGTAATAACAGTTGGGCCGAAATGTATTGTGGGAATTTTTTATCCATGAAAATTTCCATATTATTTTTTTTCCCCACAAAAATCTTTTTTACTTTAAAAATTGAGAATCTTCAAATATTTAATTTAGGAAGGCTTTTTTTTTTACATAATACTAACTGGATTTAATTTCTCCGAAATATTTAATGACAACAGAAAATTTTCTCATTGTATCGTAACAGGCAGGCCTAAATGTTTCGAAAAATAGAAGCTGGAATACGTTTAAATTTTTTTATTATAAAAAAAAAAAAAATTTTAAAAATTTTAAGCAAATTATTTTACATCTAAATAAATATTTAGACTCAATAAACAATAAAATTATGTAACTAAAATTTTTGATAATATATTTTAAAAATTCGAAGAATTTTTGTTTCATGTTTTGTTTTTAAATAAATAATAATACGTTACATTGTATCAAGAAAAAGAAAACCAGCAGAAAAGTTTACAAATGCCTTCTGTAGAGCTACAAAATGTCAACTAGTGTCCTAGGTCCAACTAACATAATACCTTAAAAAGGTCATCTGAAGATAATTAGTTTACATTTGCATTTTTCAATGAAAAGAAATTCAAATGAACTAACTATAACAATCAATTAGATTCAATGCTTTTCCAATAGTACAATGATTTTAGAATTTATTTTATTATAACTCTTATTATTTATAACTTATAATAAATATATAACACAGTTTTTACAAAACTTCTGTTATACTATGGCGAATTTTGAAACAAATTTTATGAGAATCCATAACAAAGTTTAGACAAAAAACATTATTTTCTTTGTTGCTTGTTCTGCTGCCGTCGTGCCTATTGAAATTAACAAATTGACTGAACAATTCTATGAAATAATAAAGGCCGTTATGATGATGGAATATAGAGTTTCCTGGTTCGAAACCTGACAAGTGAAACCGAATGGAAAAATTTTATATCTTTGTCGATGATGGGTTTGATAAATCCGAAAGTCAGAATGTCTTTCATTTGGATATAAATACGAGGAGAGGAGTGTGTAAACCTCCAAATGGCATCTCTGGGGTTGTACATTTAAAACTGGGATGACCACATTTGGGTGCAGTGAAATAGGTTCCTCGTTAATAACACTAAATATGCTACATGCCTGTCATTCTAGTGAGTGCTTAGTCCAAACATCATTTTGGTTATTTACTTTATTGATGAAATGAAATGTTTAATGAAATTGCTTTTGTACAATTTTTTGTACAACTTCTTTTCCATTTGTTTATAAGAAATATATATATTTCTAGTCTTCATTAAAAATAATTCATTAATTTCTATAAATATTTTTTGAATAAGTTACAATAAATTACTCTGGGGCCTGATTGCCGAGGGGCTAGCGCTCTGGCCCTCGGTACCACAGGTCTCGGGTTCAAATCCCGGCGTTGCCAGGGATGTTTGTAGTAGTTCCGAATCCACTTTGAACGATAGATCCTGGTCTAATAGGATCGTAGAGCGTTGTGGAGGTAGTGTTAATCGCGTCCGTAGCATATCTTCAAGCTACACGTACTCCCTGGGTAGTGCTAAATGAGTAACAGAGGTGCAGCCCTTGTTATGGCATAAATATTAATTGTCTCTGTATTGCCAGCTGCATTCGATCAACAGTAACAACATTTTCTAACTGAACAGCAGCATAATTCTTTGACATGAGGTGCAAACGTCCAAGGAATAATATTAACAATTGTTTTATGGAAAAAGATTTTTCTTTATTTTCCTATGAGTTTAGACTTTGGCAAGACAATAAGTCAAAAACTGCAAAGATTTTAGGTGAAATGAGTAACATTAGAGTACAGACGGCAATTATATAACGATCCCGGCCATCACAAAAACTGGAGAGAGGAAAAAAAAAAAAAAGAAGTGTAAATAAATTCAAAGGCGGGGTTTACAGTAGCCAGAAATCCTATCGTCGTCGTCAAGTAACATACGAGGCCGAGATGTGACATATGTAATATCGAATAACCCCCGCCAGTCATTACAAATGGCATTCGATGGCGTCTCTAAATTTTTAGAGGTATTACCCCGGCGTCTAAAAATGGCGTCGCAACAGAGGATTATGGGAATTTTCGTTTACTCGATAAATTCCCTTTTCTAGAGACCGGAAGTAAACAAATGGGTGGGCAGAAAATCCCTCGTTCTCAGCACGTGTCCGATTGAGGGATACTTTTTAAGATTTTTTTTCCCCACCATAAAGGGAAAAAATTTGAAAGATAATGTTTTATTTATTCACCTAGTCTCTTGGAAGTAATACGGGGAATTTTCGCTCGCATTATACGTTTTGTCGCATTAAAACACTTTTTTTTTGTAGGGAATTTAATAGAAGGCGATTGAATGCTAATGATGAAGTATCAAGATAAGTATCGGATTTGCATTACAAGAGGGAGAACTCAATGAAAAAATGAAGCAATGGTAGTATTGTATCTTGATTATGCTGGTTTTTGAGTTTTGCAAGGATTTAAGATTTTACCATCTGCAAATAAGCTGGAAGGATTACTTACAAAACGCAAAAGAAAGCTCGGAATTTAGTGATGATTTTTTTTCTGACTAATATTGTATACTTCTATGATGTATACATGTGCATATTAGTATATTTTCAATTTAAATGAGGATAAAAACTAACATTTATTTGTACTTTATTTCTAAAGAAAAGATTTTTTTTAGTGTTACTAAGAATTTATTACTTGAATTCATATTAATGTTTCACAAAAATAAAAATAATGTTTAAATGTTTAAAAACATGATTACCTATGCGATTGTGCTCATATTTCTTAATAGTTGATTACATTTTTATTTTTATTAAGATTTTTAGTTTCGTGCTATTAAGTTGTTTTTGTAAAGGTTTCTTTCTTACATTAAAAGTACAATAAAGGTGTAACCACCTTTACAGAGGATGTTTATTTTATACCACATTAGTAGTAAGCTCTAAGATGTGAAAGCAAAAGACTAATTTCTACTTTGGTCATGAATTATACTCACTGCTTTGAAATAGGAGTTGAAATGGAAGAGATTTTAAAATGTCTCGTATCAATTTTTATACAGCATGATTGGAATTTTCAAGAATTTACGCAATTTGACACGTTATCCTTGAAATACTTGAATTCCTCTGTTCCAAACTTTTATCTAAAGCCGATCTTCGTCCAGAGATTTAAAATGGATTATAAACTGTAGCCAAGAAGAATCAATTATCTTGAAACTGAAATTTTTGTAAAGGTTTCTTTCTTACATTAAAAGTCAAATAAAAGTATAGCCACCTTTACAGAGGATGGTTATTTTATATCCCATTAGTAGCAAGCGCTAAGATGGGAACGAAAAAGTCTACTATAATTAATACTAGAAGCATGAATTAAACTCACTGCTTCGAAATAGGAGTTGAATTGGTAGAGATTTTAAAATGACTCGGATCGATAGTTATGCCGCATGGTTGAAATTTTCAAGGTTTTACGCAATAGGACACATCATCCTTGAAACGCTAGAATTCCTCCAAGCCCAATTTCTGTCAAAAGCCAGTTTTCGTCTTCGGGTTTAAAATGGATAATACACTGGAGCCACGGAGATGCAATTCTCTTGAAACTGTAATTTTTTCTTCTTTACTACGAATTTGCAAATTCCTGGATTTGATCTAGTTGCTATTAAAATAATATTGAATAATATTAAACTTCTTATTTTATTCAATCTTTGTAGTAATGTTATGAAACAGCAATTTTATATCTACCTCATAATGCACAGACATTTCACATTTAAATAATTTAAAATTATTAAAAGAAGCTACAAATGTATTTTTAAGGATGTATAAAATTTTATGAATGCAATGTTATATTTATTTTTATTGAAGCGTTAATGGTATTTTATTACGCTTGATAACTTTTAAATTTAGATTAATAGATTTTCTTTAAGAGAATTATTAGAATATTAAGCAAGAATAATTTATTTAATCTTCGAGGGAAGATAAATTAGTCCCTGGTAGCTAATCTCATAAAAGGAATTATTAAATCGGATATCGTAATGTATAACAAAGAATTAGAGATACTAAAGTTAATAAGAGCTATCTTATATTATTTAGAAATATTTAATAGAAGGTGTAATTTACTTTCAATGAAAAAAAACCTTTCGTGTTATTTTGCAAGGTTTTAGAAATTATTAGCGAACATACAAATTTAGCGATTTTATTAGCGAACACTTGTTAATCCTCTTGCACTCGTTAGCCCTCTATATATATGTAAGTCAGGTTGTCATTCTGTTGTACGTGAGACATAAGGGAGAAGGAGGTAAGTATTCATTATGTATTCTCATAACAAATTTTAAAGCGAACGGGGAAAAGTTCAAGACTGATAGACCAGCTTTTCAAGGATGGGTTGATCCTTACGTAAGATTTCGGTTTTAACATATTTTCCTTCGCCCGTTAGACTTTGAAGCAGAAAATGGGAGAGAGAGGACGAGAAAAGTTGGTGTGAGGTGCGGAGTGAAAAGTTCCAGGCAGTACAGATGACACAAAGACCTTTAAGCGAATAAGCCTTTTTGAGGATTTTGTAAATATTTGTGACATAATTGTGTTTTATGTTATGTGTTGCTGTTGTGCTATGTTTGCAAATTTTAATAAATATAACAGCTAAAACCCTCACTATTATTTAAAGAAATAATTCAGTTTCAATCATGAAACATCACTGAATTAAGATGACATGTATATCCTGTCCTAACCTTTATTAGGTAAATGTCCAGAAATCACCCTTAGAAGATCACATTCTAAATTGGGATGCACTGCAATAGCTTGCATCCATGCACTGCAATAGCTTGCATTCCTGCCACCCTTGGGAAACTCGGATTTTTCCAGTCTTCAACCGTTCTAGTATTCGAATCATCCAAGGTCAAAATACCCAGCATTGGAAAACAGTGAGTGATGGTTTCATCAAATACCACAAGCGAACAAAAAGGTTAAAAATGAGAAATATTTCTTAAAAATTAATATTAGTTTCAATATTAGTAAAAGTGTTTTCTTCTTGTAGAGCATTCTACCTTAAAAGCTAGTTTCTTCTGGATTGTTTTAAATTTTACGTTACTTTTGTTTTCATGTATTTAATAACTTTCCATTTAATAGTCTATAAAAGGAAAGATAGAAATAGATAGCAGATCTAGAGGTCTAGAGGTCTAGATAGCAGATCTAGATGTCTAGAGGTCTAGATAGCAGATCTAGATGTTGATACTCAGCAGATACAGAATTATCCAGACTGCTTGACAAGAAAGCCTCGTAAAGGTTGAATAGATTTACACTGCATTTTAAACAATCAGATACTCTTGTCGAACAATAAATAGAATACTCTTGTGGTCGACAATCGTAACAAATTTCGTACTTTCTACTTTTGTAATGATGCTGTTATTTATATTTCTTATCCTCTAATTTATTATTACTTACTATTGCTTGCCTTTTAATTTGCAATTTCAAATCTCTAAGCAGTACTCGGTGCCACAGTAACAAAACCGTATAGTAAGTTGCCACTTGTCCAGCCATAGCGTGCGAGTGCGTGACCGCTTTCGAATGTGCAGTGTCGTGGGAGGTGTTCCCGAGAAACAAATTGCTCGTGAACTTCACTCTCAACCATCACTCTGCGCGAAGTTGACAGTTCGGGGCACCACCTTTATGTTTCAATCCATGCACTGCCCACTTTGTACGTGAGACGGTAGTCCCATTAAAATGCCATGAGTCCCGCTAATGGACTCGCCGACAATCATACATCAAAATGCGGGAGCGTGACGCGGCGGGGATGGCGTGATAGCCAATAATTATCACTTTTTGACTTCTCTCCTTTTTCGAAAATGTGATTGAGACACGAGATTTCGAAGAAAAGACGTTTCTGCTGAATGTTTTTTTCCCTGCCGCATGAAAAAAAGAAAAGAAAAAGAAAAATCAGGTTCTGTATAGTTGGTTCTGTCAAGTTGAAACAAATTCTGTATCTGACAAATGCAATGAAAGTAATACTTGAGGGATTATTTTTGTGGTTAAAATAACCACAAAAATCTCCTCATGGTATTTAAACTTGACTTGACTAGGTGCTTGGGGATGTATGCTGGCTGATGCTGTTTTATCTTATCTTATCCAAATGCTGTTAAAATCTTAGAGATAAAAGCAGTTGACTAAGGTGAAAATTAAATCTTTATATAGGAACTACTCTAAAACTGGAAATTCTTGGTTTCATTGCCTATGGTGGATTAAAAATTTAATTTTAAAACAAAATAATGGTTGCATGTACTTTTCGGCAACCAAAAGAAAATAAATAAGATGGATAAATTTGGAAAAGAAAGAAGGCATCACAATTAACATTATATAACTTAACAAAGGTATTAGGGTAATTAATACTATATTTATTCAATCGAAATAAAATTAAAATCAAATTTTAATCGATTTTGAATTGTATTGCTTCTTATCCCATTTGGTCTACAGCAACGTCTAGACGAAGTTCATGAACCCGTGTGGTCATGACAAAGGGTAAAAAATACAGCTTCTATATGTCTTGAACTTTGCGACAAAAAGACATGGGACACCAAATGAAGAAATCTAACTTTGTCCCACCCGGTTATACTCCCCTGCACTGGGTACCCATTTCAATCACCTTTTATGACATGCATGGACTACAATGGGACCATTTTAACTCAGAGCTACACAGGGATGATTTTGAATTGTTTGAACAGTTATTGCAAAAAAAAAAAAAAAAAAAAAAAAAAAAAAAAAAGGAGCAAGACAATTTAAGAATCTATCGTAAAACGCATTTCTCCAGATACTTATGATGGATTGGCAGACAGAAAGAAAAGATAAAATATTTTTAGTTCGTTACAAAAACGATACAAATTTGAGTAAAGGAGTTGCACAGCTGTATCTCTCTTTAACTGAGATATATAAAGTTTCTTTGTTTAGAATATACTTTTCACCTGTTTTAGTAAATTAGGGGACATAGCACCACAGTCATTGGTTTGAAAATATCTTACAAAGCATATCTATCACGTTTCAAAAGAGTATTTGAAACAGTTGGTTTTTGTTTTATTAGAATACTCAATAATAGACTTTTTGTGACAATAGCAATGTTTTCTGATATACAATCTGAAAATCTTATTAGTTTATATATGTTGAAGAAAATATAAAATTTCATGTGTTGAATTGTTAAGAACGAAAGAATGTTGCAAAAAGTTATATTAAAAAAATATTCCTTATAATTTAAATTCTTTCTACGAGCATGGAAGAAATGGAATAAAATAAACACAGTTTACACAGAAAATCAGACAAATGTTTTTGAAGTGATATAAAACCAAAATAACACCACAATAATCATGTCAATGAGAAAAAAAGAAAAACAAATGCAATAAAAGAGTAATCAGTATAAGATATGATTCTTGTTAACTTACATTTTGTAAGACATTACTTGACTCACAGGTATTTCAGAAGCAAACAACGTAAAAATAGCCATAATTATCTCAAAATTAAGTGATATAAAAGCCAAAATAACACCACATAATCGTGAATCATAAACATAATCATGTGAAGGAGAAAAAAAATCAAATGCAATGCAAGATTTATCATTACAAGATATGATTCATGACTTATATCTTAACAGGCTGGTATTTCAGAAGCAACCAACGTAAAGCGAGAAGTAATTATTTCAAATAAGTGATATAAAAGTCAAAATAACACCACAATAATCACGTGAATGTGAACAAAGAAAATCAAATGTAATACAAGAGTAATCATTACACAATATGATTCATGTCGACTTATATCCTGTAAGACATTATTTAACTCACTGGTATTTAAATTTATTGGCTCACTGGCTTTTATTTAAGTGATATAAAATCCAAAATAACACCATTGTAATCACATGAATGAAGAAAAAGAAAATCAAATGCAATACAAAAGGTAATCTTTACAAGATATGATTCTTACATCTTGTACGACATTACTTAATTTACTGGTATTTCAGAAGCAAACAATGTAAAAAGAGCCATAATTATCCCAAATTTCTCAAATTGGACAAGATGGGAAAATAATCTTCTACTTCCATTTCTTCATTCACAAACGAAGCCTTAAATTTTATTTTATCCCCCACTAAAATGGTTAAAAGGACAACCTTCGATTATTTCAATTCATAATCCAGAAGAACGAATAGAATTGTCACACTCCCATAAATGATTTTTCACGAGCGAAAAGAACTTGGAAAAGGAAAGAATTTTTCTTTCAGCCGTCACAAAAGGTGATAATTTCACGTCTTTTTTTACAGCCCTCAGGCCGTGGTTTCTCATCAAGAATAAATTAAGATTATGAAGTGGGCTGGTGATTCGGTCCTCCATGCGGAAATTCGGATTTCTAAGGTGGTATTTAGTTTGGACGTGGGGAATTAGAAAAGGCAAAAATGTTTATAAATTACTTTTTCTTTTGACAGCGGTGGATTCGTTCCAATTCCTGTTTCTTTCACAAAGAATTTTCGTAAGAGGTGGATCGAATCTCTCCCTTTTTCCCTTTGTAAAAATAAAAATCGTTCCTCACTACGTTTCCGTTTTGGTTCAGCTTTGTGCTTTTTTTCCCCTCCAACATTGTAGGGTCGCTATGTGTGTCTATTTGATTTCCTTTTTTTGGTTGGTCTTTCAATCAGCATAGTTAATTTATTTTATTTAAATTAAGACAATGGAGTAATTTTGGTTATTTTATTTTTAGTGAAGTGAAGCGAAGATATCAATTTAAAGTGGCTCAATTTTAATAATATTTCAGTTTGACTATAAGTATGAGTAATTTTGAAACTTAAAAAAAATATTTTTAAATATATATTACTCATTATTTGAGTGACAATAACGATTTTCTTCATGCTATAGGTTCGTAAAAAAAAAAAAAAAAAAAAATTCTCATTTAATAATAACAACAAAGATGATAAGAATACCTTATGTATGTCAATACAAGAAACTTTTGTTAATTAAAGCTTACACTAGAAGCCTGCCAATCAATGCGAGAGATTTATGCATTTTGTAACAAACGCCATTTGAATCTCTTCATTTTTCAAAGATGTTATATGTGCTTTCGAATTAATACACATAAAATAGATTACATTAATTTCTTAATATACATACAATAAAAATAAATGAAAATAGTAATATATTTTTGAACTTGTGAAATCAAACCAATTTTGTTTATAGAGTAACTTTATTTTATACAGCAATAATTCGCTTGGATTTAAACACATACATAATTGTTAGTTATTTCAAAATTTATGTTTTGAATTTAATATCTAGGATGAGTATGTGGAAAATAACGAAAACATTTTTTTTTCTTATAACATTAGAGTATAAAAACTTAATTCCAAGTATTAAAATGTATATAATTTTTAAAAATTGGTTTCATTTATCAGATAATTTTTGCTATTAATCGGTGAGTCTCATATATCGATTGTATGCGAAAGAATGATATTGTCTTAAGGATGGACTTACAGAATTACTTTTATTGATAATTCCTGCATTACAATATCGTATGATATAAAGCAAGTAAAATAAAAGCTTGAGCCTTGATAAAACCTTGAAATAACTAACAATTACCCATATTGTCTCCATCGTCATGAAATCTCCCAATTTTGAAAGCAATAACTGGAAAGAGGCTATAATTGGATTCATATCAGAGCTCTTTTTCACGCTTGCTATGTACATAACAGTAAACAGTACAAACACAATACAATAACAGTACAAACCAATTAAAATCGTATAACCAATTAAAAAGGCACGAATCCATCATTAACGAATCTGAATTAAAATTAGAAGAATCAAAAACCAACTCCAAATAAAACCCTTTGCATTTTTTCTGTTTTTGCCATTCCAGCATTATTGGGAGGATCGTTTGCATGATGGCACGCATTTCGAAATGAGGAAGAGGGTCGATTTCGTAACGAGTGGCCATCGTTCGGGAAGGGTGGTAATCACTTAATCTCCGCAGGGCATGGCTGGAAACAAATTACCTCACCCCTTTGGCACTTCATTTCCTTCGAGTTGCAGCTCAGGTAATTGGCGGAAGTGATTCCATTTGCCAAACCCACGCATCAGGCTGGAGGAGGGATGTTCTATTCTTGGGTTTAGTAATTGGAGGGTATTGGAGCACGCGCGATTCATTCCAGAGGTATTGAAACAATGCATCGGATGGAATGTTTTAATGTGTTCGGTATTTGGCGAAAGGAGGCTTAGAATTTTTATCTTTGCAGAAATATAGTTAATGCACCATTCAAATGTAAGATGATACTTATTTTTAAAATAATTAATATAGTGATGGTATAAAGATGTATCAAATAATACTTTGGTAACAATTTTATAATATTAACTTTCATTATAAGAAAACTGTTAGGGCTACAGCCTAAATTTCAGTCTCATGTATCTCCACTGAAGTCACCAGTATTGGAACCGAAAGTATTTTGCTAATTATTTTGGATGTGTTTAGGACGAGCGGAGATATAGTAGGGTAAAGAAAGAAAATATTTATAGGAAATAATTTTTTGGTGAATTCCACAATGATTTTTATTGTTAAATTTTGCATTGCCATCTAAGGAAAGATAACTATTTAATCAGACCAAAAACCGTAAGCTTGATCCAAAAGGTTTATTAGTTCGGGTGAGAAAAAAATCCATTATTTTGGTTTCCAAAATTTATTTACCATTATTCTCTAAATAAATCTTTTGTTATGGAAATTTATGCTTTTAATTATGATAACCTTAGTGCTTATACTGGTTATCAATATAAATACTTCTTTTATAGCAATTTCATACAAATTAAACGATATTGTTTAATATTCATCTTGGCAAACTTTTAATAAAATATTTTGAACGATTATGTGATTTAGAATGAATTTTATTATTATTTAATAATTGTCGGAAA
>BPLQ01005134.1:0-25000 GCA_021605075.1 Caerostris darwini
TATATATGTATAGTATGTATGTGTGTATATATATATATTATGTATATTGAAATCCTACTAAAAAATATTAAAATGAGCATTAAAATTCATAAGCTTAAAGAGAGTTATTAATAATTTAACTTTAATATACTTATATGTAATATACTTATTGACAGATATTATAACTGGCAACACCAGATCATATAAATAGTGTAAGACATTTTATTTGTTCACTTGTATTGAAAAAAACTTATGAAACATTATTTCACATTTATAATTCAGAAAAAGAAGGAAAAAAAAAAGGTTAGCATGCACTGCATAATCAGTTATATCCACACATATAAGACAAACAATGTAATAACAATAAATAAAATAAGTAAACATTATAATGTAAACTTAACTAAAAATTGCATTCTTTCTTCTTATGAATAAAGAAAAGATGTATTTTCATATATGTGTGCTCATAAATTTATGTTTTGCTTACTGGGTATAAACAATTTGTTTTGTAATTCAGTGATAAAGTGCACAGTTTAAATATTGGAGTGTTAAAGCTTAATCTATTGATGGTTTGCTTTGTAGTGATAGATTTCAAAGGCAAGGAAACTATTGAAATATGGCAGTGTAAATGAGCATTTTGCATCAGCAGTCAGGCTATCTGTTGGTACTTTTCAGAATTTCTCTCATATGGCACACATGTTGGCAGTTGAGAATTTTTATCTGAACCGATTTTTCAGCCAATCTGCAGCTGATTAAGCATAATTTAGAGTGTATGCAATCTCCGAACTTTATAGGATTGATATCAAACATTGCTTTTATGCCATCAATTCATTCCAGATTCAGTTGGCATGTAAATTTTTATCTTCATATATATAAATGCTGTGTGAAAAAAAAAAATTTCATTGTTTTGATATATTTATAAATGTGTCTGAAGTATTCCATGATAGTTTTGTGTCTTATCCTAATGTTACTTTGTGTGAATTATATTCATATAGCAATGTGTGGAAGTTGCAATCTTTACTGTTAGAATTTAGGCATTATATAATCCTGTGCTTGGTAAACGTTAATCATTAAATTACATGTCTATGTGATGCATGCACGTTTCTTTTTATGGAGTTTTACTTTTGTTCCTAGCTTTTGAATCACTGTGTATTTTTTTGTCCTTATATCTTTAATTCAGCTGTTCATTTTATTAGTTGCTATTTTATATTTTCCTTTATTTTATTCATCTTTTATTTAAATTTGCATTATAGAATATTTTGTTGCAGTAAAGTTATTTAAAAATGAAAGGTTAATCTGTTTTAATACTAAAAAGAACAAAAATGATCAATTAAAAAATCTCAAATTTTGGTTGTATGCTTTTAAAATGTAATTGTGTTTTGATTATATGCTTTTAAAATATAATTTTTGCTTTGTATACATTTTTTTCAGATAATCCTTATCCTGCCATGCCTGCAAAACCAAAACCTAATCATAATTCATTGACAAATATACTGCTGAGAGAAGCAAGTAAAGACTTTAAAAAAATGAAGTTAAAATCTGAAACTGGAGAGGCTAAAAGCTAACCTAGGTGTCATTTATATGAATAAAAATGTTTTATTAGTTCTTAAAGAATTTTGTTTTAAATAAACATATTTATCATGATATTAGTTTGACTAAATAATAACTCGTATACTTTTGAAGAACAATAATAAAATTCTTAACAGATGAAGAATTCATTTACTTAAGAAAGAAGATCCACTGTTAAAAATTGTATTATAGTAAAAAATACTGTGTGGTGTCAAGCAATTTGCACTTGAAATTTTGACAGTAGTTAATATAATAATAAAATTACAATTTTACTTAATAGATTAAATGTTAATATTCTCTAATACTTTATTGTATTAATATTTCATGAATGTATAGAAATACTTATAAATATTATTTATTCACATTACTATTATTTCATACTATTTACATAATAATTAAAAATATTTTTAAATCTAACCTTTTACCTTCCTTGAGTTTCATTTATAGAACAGAAAATTGTCTTGCACCACACATAAAATTAACTTATTTAACCATAGCTATTATTCAAAAAAATCAAATAATGATGATAACATTAAATTTAATATATTTACCATGACATATAAGCAATATATATGTATATATTTAATTTCTTTTTAAAGCTTGAACAAATTAAAAGCCGTATCCCCCAAAATAAAATGCTTTATTTTGATAAATCATTTACACTAAACCAATTTCAAATTTTATCTATACTAGGTGTTGAATTACAATAAAACTTTTAAAGTAACAGTTTAAATTTTTTCCTATGGAGAATATATGCTGGATGATGTGTTTGCAGTCGTACTGAAGGAATCTTAATAAACTAGTTATTGCAAAGTACTTCTCTTCTGTTTTTTGGATAGTTCAAAAGTACATATATCTATACTGATAGCTTAAATTAGTATTTTCAAATTTCTCTGGAACTGCTTAAACATACAGAAAAAGTGAACAACAGACTTTAAAAAAAAAAAAACAATTTGTAATTTCAGCAAAGAAAATACCACTTGCTATGTATAAATTTTCATTTCTAGTTGGTAAAAAAAAAAATTATTCAAGATACAAAATACTCTTAAGGTGCAACAATAAAACTGAAAATCATTACATGCACACATATAAGAAAGAATGGTTAAAACTGCAAAGGCAAAAAAAAAGAAAATATTCATATATATAAACAAGTTGAGTAATGTATTGTTACAAATCTAATTCTAAGAAGTTGATTAATGATGTATTTCTATATTAATATTGAAATCTCAGAAATCTTTGGATGAAAAAGGAATTTTTTGTTTTGTAGGGAATTTGAATACCTAGTAAATCAGCTTAAAAGTTATTTGTATTAGTTAATTTTGTGAGCTTTTTAAAATAAGACTAGTAAATAAATGTGATGTGAAATTATAAAAATTTGGACAGTTAAATACAATTAGATTGTCACATAACTAGAAGCATATTTATGAATTAGACAGTGATTTTTTTCAAAATAACACAAATATTGATGAATATTTTGTTCCTTTAGTTTTGATGTACATGTAATCATTTGCAATGATTTGTCCAGTAGTTGAAACGTTTAGAATATTACGATATTCACAATAAAGTGAGTTTAAAATATCCTGGCCATAAAAGGGCATGCTAATGAAAAGATCCTTAGGGTATAAGAAGAAATATTGTTATAAGAAGTATTTAAAAATTCTAAAATATGTTATTATTGATAATCCATGTATACTAGTCCTACATTATAGCATTAAAAATAATTTTTATCAAAAAAAAAAAAAAAGGTTGGTTCACTCATGTAAGTGGATGATATTTTAAGTGATTAAACAGGTAATGGAATAACTGTCAAAATATGAAATTTCAGATAAATAATTACATAATAAAATTTGATACAGCAATTATTGATTTTGAAAAATTTATATATATATATATTTCTATAATATTTGGTTTTAAGATTTGCAAATAGAAGAATTAAAGTTCTTCATTTAGGTAGTGGAACTCATGAATGAAGGAATAGTTCTTAGAGGATTTATCAGGTGTAATAATATGTTAATCTTGCAGATTTTGTTTGGAGGAGTATAATAGAAAGCAGAACATATATGAACACATGCTATTTGTTATGTTAATACTATTTTTTAAATATTACATAAACAATGAAGATTTTAAGTTTTGTTTCCAATAAGCATTTTTTTTATGTTATTAGACAACTTGCTGTATGTACAATGAGAAATTATTTATTGCTTTAACAATGATTATGAACTAATAATAATAATACCATGCATAGTAATAATTAGATATTATTCTAGAATTATATTAAAAAACAATTTATTGCAAATAATTAAAAATTTAATTATTTTATTAAGAATATTTTAAAGAAATTTTGAACTAATTTAGAAAAAAAAAAAAAAAAATCAAATGGTAGAAATACCATATTCAATGGCTTCTATTTACTTGAAATAATATAAATTATAATGAATATATCTTATTTTTTAAGATACATCAATTTAACATGTTGATTTGAATCAGAAATAATGAAGTTATGCCCAATTTGTAAAAAATAATTAAACACTTTTTTCAAAAAAGTAAATTAGATGTTTTATTTACATATGAAATGAATATAAAAATTACATGTATATATTTAACAAACTTTCATGCTTCTAATTCAATATTTGTACAAAAATACAGTATGATATTTTGAAATCATTTATCAATCAATGTCCCCCGTGGCTTTTTATTCAGCTCAGGACCAATATAAGTTCCCTATAAACAAATTGAAATGAGCATTATGATTTAAAATAAATAACAAAAATATAAACTCTTATCGTTTTTAGAAATGCAGTTACATTTAATAAATATTAATCATATATAGTACTGAAATTCTATTGAATTTTCAAAGGAAGGCATATTATAAGGAAAAGGAGGATACTACTTAAAATTTTTAATTAGTTGGGTTAAAAATTTTAATAAAAAACAAAAGTTTGAATACCTGTTCCATAGATTTCCTCTTGTACATTCCTTTTCTTTCTAATTGTTTTTCTATTATTCTAGCATTATTTGCATAAGAATCAGCTACTTCTCTCTAAAAATAATTTTTCTTTTAGAAGTTATTTTCATTCAATTTAAAAAACAAGTATTAAAGAAATGCTTAAGTAGGTTTAGGCATTCTAGATTTACATTAGTCTAGTTCCAGGAAAAATATAAACTACCAAATTAATTATAGAGAATTAGATTTTGTATAACTGTATAATTCTTTTTTAAATATGTCTCTTTAGAATTTTCATAATTAAAGCCAATACCTATTTTTAATTTTTCAAGTAATATTTTTAAAAAAAAAATCCTTTGACATGAATAAGTGAGTTGAAAACAAAAACACATTTTTTTTTTGTAGTCATTGATATTTTTTCTAAATAAATAGCTTTGAAAGACAATTGTTTCTTTGTTTTGTAAAAGTACAATGAACACTTAAACCTTTGACATAAATAAGCTAACAAAACGATTTGAATTTATTGAAACTAGTGCCTCATATTGCTGATAAAAAATATCAAATAAGACAGTAGTTTCATCATGAAATAATCACTTTATATGCTAAATTATAAAAGTAAATATAAAATAACTCTTCTCAATAGCGATAGTTTAAAAAAAAATTATAAATATAACATAAAGCACTATTTAGAAGTATGCTTTTTAATAATAAATGAAAATTCAAACAAATAATATATTAAATTTATCTAATAATTTAGACATGAGAATTCTTGTCATTGTCCTAAATTACTTCAACATGTTCAACAGACACAAAGTTTAAAAAATAAAAATATAACACAGTTTTAATGAGTTACTTTTTAAATCAAGCTTTAATGTACTGAATTTACAAAAGAAAATAGAATAATAATCTTTTCTTAATTAATTGCATATAAGAATATAAAAAAATATTCTCTGTTCCCACTATTTAAAAAGTATCTTATGAAAAAATTACAACAATCTAATCAATAATTGATTAATCTACTTATAAATGGAGGTAATATTAAATTAATAACTGAGAGCAAATCAGTATGAGTTATATAATACAGAGTATATTGTGACTGTATTTTAAAATAAAAATGCATGTATATGTAATGATCATAAGTACTTAATTCATAAAGAAAAATTATCTTACAGCTTCTATCTCCTCTTCTTCTTCATCGATAGTAGAAACAGTAACCGAACTGAATTTTCCCATGTTTTTTGTATGTTTAGTAACCATAATCTAAAATTCATAACAACATTATTAGTGTCATTTTGTATTTAAAAAAAAACATTAAATAAATGAGATCTTAAATATAATGATTGAAAAACAATACCTAGAATAAAATTTATTTTACACAAATATTTATTACAATTTTAAAAATATAACAAATAATTATTTACTTCTAAACAAAAACCAATACAATACTAGCTTTCAAAATTTATATAAAATAAAAAATTGAAGCAAAAAGTGCATTAAAAATTTTCAGATGTATGGAATTAAAATTAGTTACCTTTTTAGGTTCGGGTACTTGTGGATAAGCAGTTGTCTGAGTAGGTCCACCACTGCTTTTGCAAATGGAACCTTTAATTATAAAAGTAACGTTGCTTTCTGGTTCATGTTGATAATACAGTATTAATCCACATCTAAAAATAAGAAACATTAATTTTTATTACAAACATAAAAATTATAATAAATAAATAAACTTTATACGAAATATGATACTAAATGTAAAATTAGAGCAGAGATTTTAAAAATTTTTATAATATGAATTATTTTTGCATAAAAATTTGTATTACAGGAATATAATTTACAAATAATGTCCAAAATTTGTTTTAGAATTTAGCCTCTATGTAAAGCAATATTAATTTGAAATCCAATTATTTTATTATTACTTTGTTAATTGTTAAATTTTTAAGTTTAATATAAATTTTTTTTAATTTGTGAAATTTTATACCAAATTTTTTTAATTTAATTTTTGACATTTATAATTAAAAGTATATGAAACATCAAAAAAATTTTAATTATTTTTGTAACAAAAAAATAAATGTGCAAAAAAAAAAAAAAGTACAAATTTTATGATGGTTCAAAAGGTGCATCAAATAAAATTATCAAATTTTCACTTAAATTCTAAAGAAAATTTAACATTATTGAAAATTGATACAAAATAAATAAATAAATAATTTTCAATTTTAGATTGTTCTTAGCAATTTAAACTTTTCAAATACTTCTGCAATCAATTTCTTTCTTTTAACTTCTGTAATCTATCTTTTCAATTTAAAAAAATTTCAGTTTTTAAAATGTCCTCTAAACAGTTAAAATACCAATAAAATGTTTTAAAAACTAAGAAAATAAATAAACAAAGTTTTAAACATTAAAATTAAATTAAAATGAATTTTAATGCTTCTAAATTTAATTTACAAGAAAATTAATTGTATAAAAAAAAAAAGGAAAAATTTACTTTTTGCATTTTTTCCTATATTGTTTCTCCACTCCTTCATCACTATAATAAAAAAAAAAAGTGTACATATTAATAATAGGCAATTTTAGGTATGAATAATGCTTAAAAGTAACAAAACAACACATTGGAGCACAATATCACTAGTATACTATTTTATTTAATTAAATACAAACTCAAATTTTATATTTTACAAATTAACTATGATTCTTATAATAAATACTAACATTCAATAAAATAATATAAAAATACAAGTAAACATTTTTAATATGTCTATTCTCTAATAAATTAAAGAAATAAGATTTGTTAGGCAAAATTATATAATTTTTTTAATTACTTCCATTTGCAAAAAAGTACCATTAGAATATTTAAGTCACCCATATTATGTACAGAATACAAAAATTTTTCTGTTCATTTAGTAGGTAAATCTATGAAAAATAACATTAAAATATCAATTATGTAACATGCTTTAGGATATTTTTATATAAAAATAATATTAATATATATTTAAAACTTAAATACAGACAAGAAATTGTATTCCTTCCAATATTACATTGAATACTACTGTACAGAAATATCTTTATAATCATTTAAATCACATATGTCTGAGTATGTGTATTTCAAGCTGAATAACTTTAAAGCAAATAACAAATGTTGGGTATAAAAACACCTAAACAAGTAGCAGAGCAATTTACAAGGACTATCAACACTGCAAAATACCATGAGCAATAATATAATAAAAATGAAATTTTAAAATGTTATACTACACAACATAAATTGTTTAAAAATTAATTTTAATATTAATTACTATTATATATTATTAAAAAATATAACAATACCGTTTAAGATAAACTGTTTCACTTTGTTCACACGTTAATTTATGGGCATGTTTAACTCCATCAATAACTCTAGCACCATCTTTGGGTCTGATAGGCAACCTTTCAACTACACAATCTGCAAATAAATAATGTTTATTTATTAAATCAAAGTTTTTGAGTTAACTAATATTAAAATTTTAAGCAAAAAGAAATTTTATACAGTTTAAGTTTTAAAGGATATTTATAGATATATTTATTAATCAATTTAAAAGAAAGATTAGATTATCAATGAACCTAATTAATAAAAAATACAAAAGCCTATATGTAAAATATATTTAAGTTTCTTTTATTTAAACAACTTTTCAAAAACAAAATAATTAAGAGCATGTATAAAACTGAAGATCAAAAATAATATATTAAAATACATGAATTGTTTTAAATACATTTTAGCTCTACTACAACTTGACTATTTTACTTTAAATAATTTTCAAAACTATTCTACAATAAATAAAATCCCAAATTGCAATTAGAAAACAATGATTCTTTAAAATTTATAAAGTAAATTATTTAACAAACAGAAACAAAAATTATATTGTATAATAATTGCTCCTTTGAAATGCTAATACTGAGTATAACACCTATAAAAAAATTAATATTATACAAAACACATTAAAACAGATAATTAAAGTGAAATTTATGAAATTTACTAATGTTGTATTATTTTAAAAAGAAAATTCGATTGAATATATATGTACCTGAAATTTTTATGATAAAGAGTTAAAAATACAGATAAATATTTCCAACATTTGGTAAAAAAATAATTTCTCAGCTCTTAACTACTTTTGATAAACTTCAATTAACCAGGAACTTAAAAATCTGTATAATAATGGAAAGGATTTAAACATTCATTTTTCATTATGCTGATAATTCATTTTTGAAATAATTTTTTAATCAAAAAATAATGAATTCATTATGGAAAAGAGTACAATATCCTCTTTTCAACCAAACATATAAATGGATGTGCTTAATTTTTAAAACAATTATAAGATATAAAGGAATTTAAAATTATCATTTAATATGACAAAAGTTTGAAAGTAAGATTTACCAATAATATAGTTATTACACAAATGCATTGAAGTCACGGTTAAATAACAAATGTAAAACAAGAATTAAATTTTAAAAAATAATATGCTTATTATATTTATGCTTCAACAGCAGACATAGTATTTTAATAATCAAAATAAAAAAGGCCCAATTACAATTTGTTTACACTTTTTTGATAAATTTCATTCTGGCCATGAATTGATTACATATGAGGAATTAAACCCATGAATACTTGAATACAAATCATACTTTATTTTATATTTATTAAAAAGTAAAAACTAATTTTCTTTAAGAAGTTAAAAATAATACTAACCTAAAATTAACGCAATATTTCCGCACAAACAATAATATACATTTAAAGGTTTATCTTCGCTGTATTCTTCCTGATCTTTAGTATCCGAGCATATAACACTGCGAGATACTACTTTAGGCATTCTCTTACGGTAACGTAAAAGTAAATATTCAATAAATATAAGAATTTACTTTGAACAAATTAATTATGAGCAATGTTGTAAACGGTCGCTTTTGACTTCCAAGTTTTTGCACCCAAATATTTGTGTGTTTTCGCGCAAAGGATCATGGTAGAAAAAAGTTCTTGTGTTAACGTTATTGGTAATTTAGAAAATAAATAAATAAACAGCGGTAGTAGAAGTGTTTATTCTGAAACCGTATTTATTTTTAAAAATTACGTGCAAATATTACGATTAAAAACACACCATAAAATTAAACGAAAAAACTTAATATTAAATATATTAACCGAGTAATACAATATTTATCAACACATTATCTAATTGTAAGGGCAAATTTAATTAATTTTTCTTAATGTGATCAATTCACAAACACTTCAACTACATTTGTTTGGAACTACCATTCCATGGTTTGCTGTTTCGGTTTAAATTTAAATTGGTAAAGCAAACAATATGAAATGAAATCAGCAATATGAAGTTTCGCAGGATATGTACTCCCGTCATAAATCCTTAAATTTTGGTCAATATATACCTGATGATAAAGTATGTTGCAACTAGAATTTATTAAGTGTTCTTATTCAAAAACTTCCACATTTGCTAATAATTAATTTATGTTTTTAGGTTTTGAACAAGAAAGTCCCAGAAAATCCTAAATATAAACATGTAAGACCAGCAATAGACACAGGTTAGATTAGCTTTACTGTTATTCGCATAACGTAATATTTTTACACTTCTTGTTAATAGCCCTTTTATATTGCTCCTTTTGTTTGAATATTCTATGAGAAACATAAAATATTTGCTATGGATATTTATTTCTTAAAATCTGATTTATTATCAAATTATTTATTTCTTGCAGTATTTTAAATTACAACCATTTTTATTAAAGAAATTTGTTTGCTGTAGGAAATATATCTAAAATTGTAAAAATTGCAAACTAAAAATTCATTTGCCGTATAATTTAGTTTACATGAAATTTTGTAATATGTTTTTTTGTTTTATTTCTTTGTTATACCAAATTATTAAACTATTTTACTGATTCAATTCAATTAAATAAATTGAAAATGATAGCTTATATAATTAAAAAGTTATTTGGCACTGTTATTTTAATATTTTATATAAATGTTACATGTTTAATCTTTATATAGTTTTGAATTTTATGTGTTGTTTATTTTTGGATTTACTTATATACATATTAAAATTTTAAATTTTGAATGTTATATTTGGTTGGCATAATGTTTAATATCTATATTTGGAAGATTTTTATTTAGCACTACATTTTAAAAATGAACTGGAAGTTCTTTCCTAAGTGGTTTTTTTTGTTTTATTATTATTTTTTTTTACACTTTTAAAAACGAAAAAGCTAATTTGAAAAGATAAAAAAAATTATTGTAGAGAAAATTGGACAAGTAAAATTTTATTTTTACAAATTAGTAGGAACATAAAAAGTTAAGAATTTTGTTATTTGTCTCGATAAATATTTTTTGAAGGAAGGCTGGCTGGATTTATTATTATCGCTGGGTTTGGGGGCTAGATTTAGTATTGCTATTTTTTCCTCTTTCATTGTCTAGATCACAGACCTCCTTATTATGTCACATCCTTCTCTTTCATTACTGTCCTGCGTTTGCCATGCTTTTTGTCTTTTATTTCATCTTCCGAGGCCATTCTCTTCTTTTGGTCATTTCTTGATATTATTTACATTTTTTTGTTGTTAATTTTGTTAGTAAAACAAAAGAAAAGTGAACAACAATGTCAATTTCCCTTTATTTGCTTCCCAGATTATTTGGTTTCACTTAATGTCAGTTCTCTGACCCATGTGTTTGCTGTGTGTGGCGACTCATGCCCCAGGAAAAGAGGATACTGTGGATTGAATCCAACTAGAGTTGTGATTCTCGTGTGAACAATGCATCCCTTTGGCCTCCGCTTCTGATAGATGGGTGGCACACCTCAGTTTCTGGGTGTGTTAGTTGGCTTGCAATTATCAGTCCCTTGTGCTGGGGATTGCTCCATATTCAAGTAATGAGTCATTTCTTTGGCGTCTCACTAAGGGTAGTGGTCATTCCAGGAAGTGGCTCTGACCATACAGGTCGTGCAGGATAGTACCATTGCAGGAAAATTGCGTGACTAGTACCATTGCAGTGGCTCTGACCATACAGGTCGTACTAGTACCATTGCAGTTTCCTTGCATTGCATGCAAGGAAACTGCTTTCCTTGTTGGGCCCCATGGTGGGTAGTGTGACCTGAGACCCGAATGTTTCCAATTCTTGTATATATGCTACTTAAACCTCTTATCCCTGTAATAGTCTTCCTTCACCTCCCTCATCTTCAATTGGCAATTTTGCAAAAACCGCCCATTTCTTTATTTCGTCTATACCAGAGAATATTGTTTCAAAATCTTCCTTTGCCATTGAAAAAGGAATTTGTGGTATATCGGGAACTCCAAGATCCATTAAGAAAACTTAAATCTGGGAATCTTCTCATTGAAACAGCCTATGCATTACAATTCAAATTTTTGTTACTCACAAAAACTTTTCGTAATCATCCTGTACAAGTTTCGTATCGCAAGTCCTTAAACACCACTAGAGGTGTTATTTCTGGAACTGATCTCATTTGTTGTAACAATTCAGAAATTGTCAAGGGTTTATTTGAATATGGAGTTTCGCATGCTTGCTGTATTACAACTAAAATGTGGTGCATAAATTATTCAAACAAAACATGTAATTTCAACTTTCACTACCACAACCTTGCCATCTAGTGTGAAGGCTGGTTACTTGAATTTCACTGTTCGTCCATATATTCCTAATCCTTTGCTGTGTTTTAAATGCCAAAAATTTGTCGATTCTCAAACTGCTTGTAGAGATGTTCCTGGCTTGTTCAAACTGTTCATCTACTGATCATACTTATGTTATATGAATCAAAATGCATTAATTGCCATCAACCACATACAAATAATTCAAAATCTTGCCCTCAGTAGAAAAGAAAGTTCCAGAAATAAAAGTTCTCTAGTAACTTCCCTCATTCTGAAGCACTTAAAATAGCCTCAGAAACTACTATGTCTTATGCTGAGATAACCAAGAAACAACCTCCAAAAATTCATTCAGTAGTTAAACCAACTTGTTCCATGGACTTGGCTACTTAAAGTTCTAAAGCCACTCTCGACTCCCAAATCGGTAACTAATGACTGTGCTTCATCTGCCAATTTGATATCTGCCCCATTTTTGACTCCAGCTAATGATCAAGCAAAAACCATTAAGCAAGTTCTTTTAACCAAAATCAACACATTCAATAAAAATACATAAAAACTGAAAGATCATTTCATCAGACAATCAAAACACCTCAACAAATTGCATTCTAAAACTAAAGATTTTTTGCTACAAAAGAAAAGATTTTACAAACCATCTGATAAAACATCTGTTTCCTAATTAAACTTGCCCTTTATCTCAGCTGATAGTTCTCATGGCTATGTAGAATACTATGTGAAAGATAAAATCTTTAGACTGATAGCTTTTATCCAAGTTTACTTTGACACTTTTACCCTTTTTATATGTATCTCACTACTTTTTAATCAATTTTATCCTTTTAAGTTGAAAATTGTTTTACTGTTAAATTCATAATTTTACTTCATTTTTTGCTTTGATCTTGCAATTGACTTTTTAGTTTTTTAACCACTTCTATATTATTTCGTTTTTACCTCTTTATACTTATGGCAGTTATTTTGCTTTTATTATCATTAGAATTTTAAAAAAAGCACCTTTGTTTGGTGCAGCATGGCCAAATTTAGCATTAGTGCTGTAAAACCCCAACCTATCAGAATGACAGACTGAGAGAGAGAGAGAGAAAAAAAAAGCATTAAGCAACAGAAATTGGTTCTAAGACTTCTCATTCATAAAAATATGTTAACTTTAGTTTGAAATGAATTACTTCACAGTTATTGATCAGAATAGTAGCATGCAAGAGTTATGTACCAATTCATTACTTTTTTATACAAATCAACCTGTGCTAATAACTATTAATTTAACTTCGATGATGAGAAGTCAATTCTAATTGATGAAAGGATAGATTAACTATAATTTTTGCGGTGGTACTCAACCTCTATGCTAGATGGCATTAGGAATAGTGTTAATTTAACAGTGCTATACAGCTTCAGCATTAATGTTATTAGGAGTAGTGCTAAGTTTAGCTCTGGTGAATTCAATTCTTCATAAAGGCAGAAGTTGATTTTTAACACTTGTTAAATTTAATGCATTCAAGAGGGAAATGCTGATATTAATATATCACCAAGAGTAATGTTAAATTTAATTATGATTAAATTCAAATCTTATACCTCCAACTAGGTTATTTTTTAATTCTATATAAACTGAGCATATATGAAATTTGAGCATACTTTTCCAATTCTATTTATATTAAACATTTCTATCATTTGATAGCTATTATTTATTTATTTATTGTTCAGGTATTTTATTTTTAATTGCTTTTGTGTGATGAAATTATAGATACATATTACAGTAAATATTTTGCAAATGAGATTGATCTAATCTCATAAAGGCTTGATAGATTGTAAATCATATATTTTTTCTTGGAATTTTTTATAGTTCTAATTTATAAATTTTATGAGATATATTTTAAACAAAACTTGTCAAGATAAAAAAAAAAACTATGGTGATACAATAATAGATTATCACTGTTTGCAATATATTAAAAAATAATGCACTAGAAATTTTTCTTCTAATAGAGTGTTGATTTGAATCAATAGATTTAACAA
Organism: Caerostris darwini; assembly: GCA_021605075.1. NCBI lineage: Eukaryota > Metazoa > Arthropoda > Arachnida > Araneae > Araneidae > Caerostris > Caerostris darwini. The sequence continues at coordinate 14,114 of BPLQ01005134.1, forward strand.
GTCTATATTTTAAAATTTTTATATATTTACATATTATTTTATTCTATTATATACTATTATATTATATATATTATTTCATTAAATTAAAATGTATTATTATTATTATTAATACTTCATAACTGCCAAATACCTTCATAATTTCTATTCAAATTTTATTTTTGTTAGAAAGAAATTTCTATTATTCTGTAATAAAACTTTCATAAAATTTGCTGAAAAAAATTAAAGCTTTGTTAGAGGTCATACTTTCTATTCATCAAGAAAATTTTCTTGTATTAAAACTATTGATGAATAGTTTTTGAACTGTAATGATTTTAAAATCTTTTTTTTTTTTTGCTATGCCAAAATTTAAAAGGTGTGTTCGATTATAAATTTAATATTCTGATGTAAAAAAAATTATTTATTTGTTAAAAAGTGAACAAATTTAACTGATTTGTGTTTTCAGTAAATGAATTTTGAGGAATGTGAACTCTCATATCCTAATATTAATAATGATTGCAAATCATGTAAATTTTAAAACAAATCTTTTTTTTTTTTTTTTTTTTGCCAAGGTCATGCCAATTTTAGTATTCTACTCCACTTTGGTAAATTTAAAAATTGATTTTGTGTCTGGGAAAAAAAATAATTCTTGGTTGTGCTTCGATTGTGGTCTGAGCTAAAAGCAAAGTTTTTTTTTTATTTCGCTAAGTGTTGGCAGGCCTCGTTTCCCACTTATATAATCCATGTATTAGCTATGTTAGACATGTTTACTGAATTAGAGATTTTAATTTCCTGCATATATAGAAGTCATGTACAAGAACTGCATATAGAAAATCTAACTACAAAATTTAAAGAATTTCTCTTGGTTGAGCTCCCATTAAACATATTCTATATTTCAGTTCAAAATTATGGTCAGTTAAATTATATTCATGTACATAAACTTAGTCTACACTAAGCAAAATTAGCAGGTGCTAGAATTAACCAATAATTTATATTAGCATTAATATTTAATACTATTAAACAATATTGATTGCTTTTTTACATCACTATAAAACAATGAAAGCCAACAAAAGTTAGTTTATTTAGATATTATTAATAAAGTTAAATATAACAGGAAATTTGTTTACTTTTCTTGTACAAAATGTTATGTTAGACATTTTATATTTAATATTCATATTCAGTGGATTTTGCCAGAAAATTAATTTTGAATTTTCTTTATCTCTTGTGTTGTTATTTTGGTTAGTGTTATGTTATCTTTCATTATTTTAAACTTTGTAATTTCTATTTCCTGTATTACTGGCATGTTTAATAAAATGACTGCCATATTTATATTTTCTTTTAAATTTTGTTTAGAGCAAAGTGCCAGTCATTTGTTGAAAAGAACCCTTTACTTTTAGTAAGGTTGTAGGTAAAAATATGCACCAGGGTATCAAAAATGTCAACCCTTTACTGTAAATTGCAGTTCATTGTCTTACGATAGATATGATTTGACAGCTAATTTATATTAGGTTGTGTCCTATTTATTAAAAATATACCAAATAGTATTGTTGATGCTGTATTATTTTTTAAACTTCTATTTGTTAATCAAAGAGCTCTTGTTTCTTAAGTTTTAATGTAATAAAAGCTATTAAAATGGTCATAATACAATTATTTAGATCCCACTTCACTCCAGATGTAAAAGTGCTAATGAATCATTACTAATTATTATGCAATTATTGTTGTTTATTACAAAACATCATCACAGAGGTGGAAAGTTGAAGTCAAGTATTTTTAAACGAGTCTAAAGACTGACTGAAATATTCGACTCATGACTTTTTTATAAAAATAATTTTCATTTTTCCAAAATTTATCAGAATTAATAGTAAAATGAAATGCAATAGCAATTGGCATGACCTTGGCAATGCTAATTTATCCGTCACTAATACAACCAGTGCCAAAGACAGTGACTGTTTCAGTAGCATGCCAAGTAAGTGTTGAGAAACTTTTCTCAGCACTGAGGCTTACGAAAATCTATCTTGGATTCACAATGAAAGAAGATCTTACAAAGCTATTCAATTATGAAGAGAAATTAGATTTAATGTATCACAAATAGAGCATCTTTGTGCCTAAAATGTGCAATTTTCTTTTGTTTGTTTTAAGCTTTTGTATAAAACTTGGTGCCTGTTCATTTGGCATAGTTATTTTTGATAACTATATATATATATTTTTATTATCTATATATTATTTTATATATTATATTATTATATATATTATATTATTTATTATATATATTATATTATTTATTATATATATTATTTTATTATCTATTATCTATATATATAGATATAAATTTTTTGTAAGTAAATTTAGAATGCAAGAATATTTTGTATATGAGTGAAACTATACTTTTAAAATTGTAAAAAGTACTTTGTTCTGAAAAAGAAAAACTGTTATAAATATATATTCGCAATAAAACTTATTGAATTTAAGTTCATAATTTTTTTTATAAAGATCATAATACATACTGTATAAAAGGTTCAGGAATTAGGAACCATTAAAAAAAAAATCTCTCTCGGGTGTTAGAAGTAGGGGGTTTTTAGTCCTGGTAAAAGGTTTAAATCCTTGGTGAGCGAATCGAAAATTACTAAATAACTTTGTAGAATTTGAATTGGTGAATAGCCATCTTCAGAAATTTTTTTCTTTAAGATGGATTTCAAATTTATTGTTCTGTTATTTTATAGCAATGATTTCTAGAATAAGTGAAGTATGAAATAAGAATATTGTAAAACTTATAAAAGATTAAAATGAAATTGACATTTATTAATCAATTCAACATATTTTTTGAACTTAAAAGAAAAAAAAATTGTAGTTTGTATTATTTAATTCTATATTAATCGTGCTAAAATTGGATTTTATAAAAGTTTTGATTATTTATTTTTATTTTAAACAAAAACTCTTTTTACTAATCATTAATTTATAACAAATATATATATATATATATATATATATATTTGTTGGTTGTATTTTGATTGTTTAAATTATTTCTAGCTTATAACAAATTGTGATTATTTTTTATAAGTAATGTTTGATGTGAAATTTCAGCTTGGTGTATTGTGCTTATAAATTGTTGTGGTCTTCTAACCATGTTTTATTCATCATTATAAGTGTCACTAAAAATATAGTGATACTGTAACTATACTTGATATAGTGATAAACTACTAGTTTATCACTATATAAACTATAGTGATAAACTACTAGTTTATCACTATAGTTGATACTATATACTTGATATAGTGATGCTTTTCGTTTTGTTTGGTACAATATATGATGAAAATAAGATTATATCATTACATCAATATTGCTGTTGCACAAAAACATTTCTTAATCTTTTTAGCTGATAAACTTATTTACTTTTCATAATTTATGTTTTAAATTTACTTGATGTTTTCGATCAATAATCTACAAATTATATTGATTTTTTTTTCATATTAGTTATTTTTATAAAATTGCAATGTAGTTTTATATTCAGAAATCAACATGATGATTTTTTTGTTATTCAGCTGACACATTTAAACAATTTTTTTATATAAACTTATATAAAAAAATTTTTATTATAGCAACCATATAAATTTGATGAAGAATATTTGTTTTTTATTATATTTGTAACATATATAATTTCTACTTTTAAGACAAAATTCATTTTTTTTATTTATATTTTACTCAATTTTGTAAATATACATTCTGTTTTGAATGTCTTACAGGTGTCATTTTTCCCATTTGTTATTTAAAAATATTTTATAAAGGAAGACATAAGAACTTGAAATTTAATCTATATTTATAAAAAAAATTTTATTTGTATTTTTAATCTTTAATTGTTCCAAGATTTTTTTAAATTACATTTTTGTTAAAATAAATATTAAAATTTGGCTTTGTAAGAACGTTGAAGAACCAAGAGAAGCATTATTATACATTAATCTTACAATGTTATTCTTATGATTTTTCATTGAATATGTTATTTGATTACCAGTATAATTTCACATAGATATTTACCTATTAATTATTAAATTTTAAATATAGCATATGATTATTTATTTATAGGTAAAAATGTGAAAAGTCACATCGATGAATTGAAAGAAAAACAAAAAAGTAAGTTAAACATTTTTTATTCAATACTTCACAAACAAAACTAAAATTGTTTAAAAAAACACATTTAAATAGCTTTTCTAAGAAATTGTGCTACTTTATTGATTATTATCTTTATGAAAATAGAAATCTTATTTTTATGTAGGTTCCAGTCATAAGAAGGATGAAGTTTTTTACCGGGTTAAATTATCATCGTTTATTAAATTAGTAAGTTTCGTCAAATTTTGAATGTTATTTTACTTAAAACGTTATGAATTTCTGTTGCGTTTTCCTTAAAAAACTATGATGCATAGAATTAATTATTCTTTATCTTATATAAAGTACTTTTTTGTAAATTCATTTAGAAAAAATCTGCTTATACATGAAATTAATATTTATTTAGCTCCTTTTTAACAATACAACCTGTTACTTTGTAATAACCAAACATGATACTTTTTTTGTAAGCATTTAAAAATATTTATAACTAAATTTTTTAGATTTGCAGCAATATTAAGCTTTATTTTTTATTTTTTTTTATTTTAAACAATATGCATTATGTATAGTTATAAGTTTAAAAATAATTTTATGAGGGAAAAGCTAATTGATTGCTTGATTTTCAGGCCATTAGTGTTGCCCAAGAAATTTTTAAGCAAGAAGAAAGAGGGGGTAAAATTTTATTCTTTTTATAGACATATATATTCATCATTTATAATACAAATAAAAACATATCAAACATCTTTTCATGTCTGCCTATTCTGTTTTTAATTAAGCTGTGATTTAAACGTAGTCTAGATAATATAGTTATTAATATACTTTAATACACTGAAAAAATATATAGGTAAATGTTTTATTATAAATTTTCATGGTTTAAAAAAATAATTTTTTTTGAAATAAAATAAAAAAAAATTTATAAATTTCTTTATTAAAATTAAAAAGGTTAATTATTCATTAAAATGAGTACACTTAATTCAATCACACATTAACTTTTTTGAAAATTCATGATTCTTGATATTTTAAAATTGTCTGTTTTAATTTATATTTCCTTTTTATAACTTTTTACCTATTTAAAATTTACTAAATTTGTCATAAGATTATGCAAATTAAGCTTTAAAATTTTGTGAGACATGATTAGAATAACAGAATAGAACTTTTATATTGAATTAATTTTTCAATAATATCATGTAAAGTTCAAGGATGTGCAGACTCTAAAGTCCACAAGTAACATATACTCATGATGACTGGTTTTTGGGCTGCATAAAAATACTTATTATCTATTTATTTCATTGCATAATATATATTACATGTCTTAATCTTCATCAAAATCTGAATAATTTCTTGTCATATGACTTTTTAAACGAAAATTAGGGAAAATTATTCTGAAAAACAAAAAAAATCACGTGTCTGTGCATACCTGATGTAGAATTAAAAAAAAAAATGTAAAATTAAAAAAATTAATACTCTTAAATTTTGTAAAGAAAATTTTTAAGATATAATAAAATTATTATTCTCAAAATAAAGATTAAATTTTTTTTTTATTTTTTCATAAAATTACCAATTACTTTGTAATATTTGTTATATAATTTTTTCTACATTTTTTTGTTAAAATTGTAATGAAATTAAAATTTTATAAGTGTCAAAAAAATCTATTCTATGTAGATTTCAGTTCAAGATTGGAAGTTGAAAATTCAAGTGAAAATCACAAGGAAGATAAAAACATACTTGCTAAGTAACTATTTTACTATATTGATAAGATTTATAAATGTTCTTTATTTTTTTTAATAATTGGAATTTATTCATTTATATAATTGTACTTCTCTTTACATTTGATTTGAAAAAATGTCAATGTCTTTTTTTACCTTATTTATTTGCACAATTCTAATAATAATAATAATAATAAAGTAAGGAAGATTATTAGTTTTTGAAAATCGAAAATTATATATGAATAAGTTTAGTATTTAATAATTTGATGATGCTTTAAGTGCAGTTAATAAAATTAGCTGCTTGTTATAATCTGATAATTTAATTATTTACTTCCTAAAGAATAGAATGTTAAATACTTTTATAAATTTTTCATTTTCATGTAATTTTTAATAAATATATCTATTGCGATTAAAAAAAAATCTGTCTTTATTTATGAAAACCGTCTGAATTATTTTTAAATCTAAATATTATAATAAAAAACATATTGTGAATTGAAAAACATATTTTTTCAAACTTTAATTTTAAAAAGATCAAATTAATTTTAGTGAAATTTTGTGTCTCAGATTGAAATGATTTTAGAAGTAGCTTTAATTTCATTCAATATTTCTTTAATATTGGTTCCTTTAAAAGATTTTTGTTAAAAATACTTTTCTTGATCATTTTGCTGTATAACAATTTATTTTAAAACATTTATAAAATCTGTTATATATTCTACATTGACTTTTAAAAATATTTCATAAATTTTTCTAAGTGTGCTGATAGGCATTGGAGAATTAGATTTACGTAATGAACGGAAAAAACAGCCTGTATCTCAACCAAAAATAGAAAGAAAAATCCCATACCTTTTATTAGATGTCAGAGATCAAGAAGAATTTCGGCGGGGTCATATTAAAACGGGTAAATATTTTAATGTTTATATAAATGAAATTTGAAAATTGTTGTGAATCTCATTAAATTTTATAGGAATTCAAATGATAAATGTTAATCATTTTTTTTACTTTGTAAACATGTTTAAATATCATTCATCATTATATATTTTATACCAAGCATTTTCTGCAATAAAGAGTAATTACTTTTAACTTCTTAATTTGTGTTATTTTAATACTCTCATCTTTTTGCTGATACAGTAATCTCTCTTTATCTAGCACATTTGATACCATGGCTATGTCAGATTATCTAACTTCAATATAGTTTTAAGAGGTGTACTAAATGATAAATCCTACTAGATAAAAATTTAAATGATTAAAAACATGTATTTATTTAACGTGTTTAAATACATTCTGAATCTGTGTTGATTGTAAAAATATTTCATGAATGTGAGCAAGCATTGTGTCACTATTTGTTGATCAAAGTCAACAAATGCCTGAATCTATATGAAAAAATATGAAAGAGAAAATTCTATCAATGTTGGATTATAGAAGGTGCCAAACTATCAAATGCCAGATTAAAGAAAGGTTACTGTATGTACTTTTAAAATGTTTTAATTTTCTTTTTGGGCTTTCAGTGTATTTCATTGTGACAAAATTAATTTTGTTTTTAATTTCATTACTTATTTGGTAAGGCTTTATTTATGTAGATTATAACAGAACATTTTTGTTGATTTAATGATTTGAGTTATTTTCTATCCTTAAGAATTAATGAACTAATAATAAATTTGTTTTATTGCTTTCATTTTATCTATTGTAATTTTTTTCATTATGTGTATTTATAAAAATTACATCTAACTTCAGTTTACTTTTCAGCAAAACATTATCCCGCTTCTATGTTATCTCGCTCTATTGGCTATGAGATAGAAGAAATGAAGCATTATGTATCTTTTTTTCATGTTAAGAAATTTTGATTAACAAACATCTAAATAATTGTTATTAATTTAATTTTAAAAGTTGTTTTGTAAAAAGGCTTAAAAAATAATTATGCAAAAAGGCTGTTAAAAGCATTTGCTATATGAGAAAGAGAGAAATAATGAAGCTAAATGATTTTAAAAACATGTCTTTGGATTAATATCTAACTAATTAGTATTTTTACAACCTAGGTTTTAACTTGGGAATATTTAGATTTTTTTTTTAGTATATTAGTATTTTTATTTCTTTAAATCACCATTTAATGCAGCTTTTAAAATTTTTTTATAACTGATAGCTTATATTATTTTATACACATCTTTGTTTCTTTAAATTTTACTCAAATTAGGCATTAATTAGAAATACTTACTTGCAAAAGATAAAGCAATTTTAAAAAGGTTAAAGTTATTTATATACAGAAAAATATTAAGGTACTTTTGATTACACTTGTACATTTATTTTTCCAGGAATATGAAAATAAATTTCTTCAAATTAGATACAACTCTTATAGATGTTTTTAATCATGTTATAAATTGCCATGTTTTGGAAAGAATGACATTTTTATTTATTTACAAATTTATTTATGTTTATCTTTTTAAATTTTGATCCTTAGAACATTTAACTTTATTTTTAACTGTTTTTAAAGCCTTTTGTTCGTTTTGTTAAAAATGCAGTCTTTTCCTTTTGAAATTTTGATTTGTTTATATGTTCTTTTTGTTTCTACGGTAAGTGGCCAAATTTGTATGGATTGAGTTGTAATAAAGCCATAAGTAACAACAACAATAACAAATATTTATTGTTTTAAAGATTTTTTGGGGAATATTATTAGTTAGTGTTTTTTTAACATTTAATGTTTATTGATAGTTTATTAAGTGTTATGCAACATAAGCAGGCTTAATAAGTAAATGAATTGTATATTTTAAGAAATATTTTTATACTACTTTTACTTATATTTATACCAAATATTGATAATAAATTCCTTAATTATATTAAAGAAAAATAATCGTCCTGAACTTATTGTTTTATACGACAATGATGAATCAATTGCACCTCGAGTTGCCACCACCCTTGTACAACGAGGCTATGACAATATATATGTTCTTTCAGGAGGTAAATCATGATTTTCCTACAGAAATTTAAAAAAAAAAAGTATTTGTATATTAATATTAACTTTCTTTCTGTTAAATGTTTACTAAAATAGCATGCAATTTGTATATTGTTTTTGAATACTGTATTAAATTTTTAAAAAGAGTAATTTTTTTAATAGATTATAATTTGAAACTTTTTCCAAGCTCTTAAAAAAAAATGTTGTTTGTATTGCTACAAATTCATATGCATTTGTTCTTTAATGCAGAAAATCTCTAATACTTTGCAGGCAAAAATATTAACTGATTTTTACTATTTAATTTTCAAAAATCAACCTTGAAATCAGTATCCTTTCTTTCATTTGATGAAATAATAGCATTAACTGTATTAAGTAGTTTTTATTACAAACAAAAATGTTTTTCATCTTTGAAAGTATAATGTTTTCACTAATTTTTACTTAATCAAGAATATTAAATTCTGTTTTATAAAGGCTATTTTTTTTCCAACATCCAATAGCCTGCTAAGCTATTAGCTGACCTATACAAGTTGTTGGATTTGTGCTCTTCACTACTGAGCAGCTTCCTCACCAAAGCATTGCCTGATGGCCAATTGGCTAGCACTCTAGCCTTTAGTACCACAAGCTTCAACTTCGAATCGTGGAAGTGCCATGCATGTTTTGTTAGTGGTTTGGAATCCATATTAAACTGTAGGTCCCAGTCTAAGTAGTCTGAAAGTATGCAAAAAATGACTAGAGCAAGAAACCAAACCTTCCTCACCAAAACATCTGTTACTACTGAGTCTAAAACATCAATTGAAGATGAATTGCAAGCCTGTTAACATGGCTGGCATGACTGATTCTCCTACCAAGTATAATTTTCACAGCATCATTTGTTTCCGGCAAGCAGAAAGGAATAACACAGCAGAAATTTATTGAAGAACAAGCTGTGTTAACAGTGCAAACTTTATTAGGGATGGTATCGTGTAAAAATGGTGTACGGAATTTAAAGAATCAACTTTCTTGACATGTTATGCTTATTAGGGGTAAAGTTTTTAAAATTACTCTCACAGGAGATGAAAGTTGAATTCTTTGAAAGAATAATCACAACAAAGGAGAAAACCTTGAAACCTTGGTCCGAGAAAACCTTGAAAGTTAAAAAAAAAAAGCTTATGAAAAAGAAAATCATAGCTACTGTTTTCTCAAATCAGAAAAGTGTGCTGCTTGTGTAGTTTACTGAGAGTTGCTGGGATAGATGATCAATACGAGCATGTATTGTCTGACATTATGTTGACTGTAGAGAGCCATTCAGAACAAAAGGGGAATACTGCCTTCTGGAATTCTTTTTATCATGATAAAACATGACTGCATAATGCTGTAGTACCCTAGCAGTTTTAGCACAATTTTAATGAGAAAATGTCGTGACCACCCTTTGTACATTCCATGTTAACACTAACTGATTTTCACCTCATTTAAGACCTGAAAAGAAGTCTGAGAAGACAGCATTCCTACACCAGTAAAGAGTAACTTAAGACATTTGTCCAACGGTATGACAAATCTCGGAAAAGACTCTTCTTGGTTAAGGTTATTGTAACTATTGATATGAAGTCATTGGGGGAGATAGAATTATTCTTTGGTAGGAGAGAAGCCTACTAAGAGTATGAATTTTGTTAAAGTAAAATAAATTCAATTTTCTAAATTCAAATATTCAATAACTGAATTAAAGTTGTGTGGCTTAATTTTCATTTTTTATACTTCTGTTTATAAATTTTTTTTTGTATTTTATTTCTTATCATGTTTCAATGAATAAAGAAATTCTTTTTTTGATATTAATGCTATTTACTATTTAATGCAGGTTTAAATCTGGGCTATGAAATCTTTCCACGAGCTCTAATGGCTTCAGTCACGACAAGACTTCCATCCAAAATGAGTCCATCTTCTTCGGTACAAATTAAGACTTCATCAGAATATTTTTCACAAGAAGATATCCTTTTCTAATAACATAAGATAACAAATTTTAACATTTAAAAAAAATAAAAAGCATGTGAGGAAGACAATGTGAATGTATTGAGAAAGTGAATTTTGAAAAATATGTATTTAAATAAATATTTCAAACCATTTAAACGTTTGTAAATTTTATGCATAATGGAAATTTTGTATTAGGTTGCAAAATGTGTTCATGTTTAAAAT